>JASDQU010197116.1:4985-15089 GCA_032191745.1 Picea mariana | reverse complement strand
TCTAAGTCCATGACTCTTTGTTGAAGTTGTTGAATAACTTTAGCAAGCGTCATCACTTAGTGTTTGATGGGGTCCTCTTCCTTCTGTTCTAAGATGGTCACAGAGAGAAATTCTCTGTTGACTACTTCTTCAATCCCAATCTGCTTCGCAAGAAACTTCTCTTTCTCTTTTTGAATCTTCACTCTGTCTTATTCAAATTTCACTTGGAGAGTGTCCTTCTCTTGTTGTGGAGCTCAACGTTGCTCGATGATTTCCTCCTGTGCTTGCTTCAAGGCCTGGGTGGCCTGCGTTGTTTTTTCCTGTGCCTTCTGAAGGTGTACTTTGACCATGTTAGCAATCTTGTGGAGTTGAACTGGTTCATTTCCTTCTTTTGTTGTTCCTTTTGGCAGGGGCGCAGAGGAGACTGTGTGGCTAGACTGGAGATCTTGCTATACTCATTGGAGTTCGATCTCGATTCTGTTGTACATTGTCTCTTTCTTAGCTTCTTGTTTTTCTGTTATCTCTTCTATGGCTTCGTTCATAGCTGCGATGAGAAAATTGAAGTCATCTGGAGTGAGCGTGGTCTTCATCTTAGTCACGGGTGCTTTTGATTTCTTTCTGGAGGAAGGTTCTGGAGGCAAACCCTTCCTTTTATTTATGATTTCTACTTCATCTGCTGGCCTCTGTTCGAATTCCTCTAAGTCTTCACCATTACCTCCTTGCTCTGGTGTAATGGATTTGATTCTTACAGATCCGTTGTCAACATCTTGGATATCCTCATCCTTCTTTGTCTGCTTTGTTTTCTTTGTCTTACTAGGTTCAGGTGTATTCTACGCAGCTTCTGGGCTATCAATGTCAGACACTTCTGCGGGGTCTGCTGGAATAAGGAGGTCCACCGACCATTCCTTGGCGATTTCCTCCAAGTCTTCTTCTATTAGCTTGTAATAATACCGAAGTTGTTCCTTGTTCTCATCAGCGCATGCTGTCATATATATAAAATGGAAGTCTACAATGAACTTTATCAAAGGTTGAAATCTGTGTAAAGTATTCGGGGTCATGCGAGGCTCAGACTAGATGGCGAGCTTCAACTGGGTGTAGTAGGTATGAAATATGGCATTGGATTGCCACTACTTGTTCATGTTGTTCGAGTACCACATGATACTGAACTTCACGGCCAGTGGTTCAAAGGGGTCAATGTCAGGGAAGGTTGCACCTTTCGGTAGCTCACATGCAACGAAAGCTATAAGTATCAAGAGCTAGCTAAAATGAAATTCATGCCCTTGATCCTAGGCTTCTCTGCAATCAATCTTTAGTTGATTCACCAGGTACTTCACCCAGTTCATCTATAGTCCCTCTACGCACTTTCCTGCGAGGTCGAATACAAATTCAGATACTTGCGTGGGTTGATTCTTGTGTATCGACTTCCCTGCGATCAGTTGATAGGCGAGGTGCACTGCGCCAATTTCAATAGAAGCTACCTTGTAGCCTCACGCGCCTTTCTCAACATCAACGTAGGATTCTTTGATCTTATGATCAAGAGCACGATCCATGGTATTTCCAGGATAGTAATCATGGGGATCAATGCCCTGCATGCTAAGCCCGGTGATCCGATTGATCGGCGCTGGATCAACTGTTATGCAACGGTTCAACCATAAGTATCCTCCATGGTAACTTGCCAGCAACAACTTCACATAAGAATTCACCTTCTGGTGTCTACCGAAGTGTGGTATATTCATAACATTGAGCAGAGTAGACTGCGTGAGGTTCATCGTCCATTGTTGAGGGACGATCTTTGAATTCTTTCCCTTGGTTCTGGTTAGGTACTTGTACAGGGCAAGTGTGTTGTAAACTTTACGATCCCCCAGGTTGAAGTCACTAAAATTTAAGGCTGCGATCTTGTCGTGATCTGCGCGGACTATGTGTACTTCTTTCGGTAGGTACATCATGACTAGAGTGTACTCAAAGTCTATAGGCACATTATCTATGTTGATCGCACCGTTCAGAGGTGGTATGTAAGCAGGTATGATGGATGGAACCAACTTAGTGTTGGCCATATTGTCCTTATGTTTGGTTCTTCTTTTTGCGCCATGTCGAGATGTTCCTACTCGAGCATTCAACGAGGAGGCTTGCACTCCTCTCGTCGATGATTCCTGTAAACCTGTAGACAATCCCTGCTCCGAAATGACTCTTTCGGCTCTGAGGCTAGCGAGTACCTCTCTTATAGATTCTTTAGTTGTGTTAAATTCGTCAGACATATACGCTCAGGTTCTCAAAGTAATGTATATATTGTAGTAAGGTAGAGAGTAAGGGTGTAGTAATCATGGTTCACAATTCAGGTGGTCTACGAATTCAAATTCACGATTATCAAAAGTGTCTTTCATGCATGGCACGATGGATTAAGTAAGTAAATCTGTAACAGATCATTTGCAATGGGTATGGGGCTTCCTTAACTCTGGTTCTATCTGTTATGGTGTGTTCTAATGATCTGGTGATGAGCCATCAATGATTTTCGATCCGTTCGGGGTGGTAGTCGAATGGGTATATCGGCCTCTAACGGCTATATTGCTTCGCCACGGTGAAGTGACCCATGTCATTGTTCTGTTATTCTGACAAAGCTCGAATTGTGCAAAGTTTATTTTGGAGAGGTTCCCTCTGGAACCCTCTTTAGCCTGTCAATCTGAGCTCTCTTTTTACTTAGCTTTCTAGCCTTCTTCCTCGTGAGCTTTGTCTCGATAGTTCATTCTCGATCTGGTTCTTATTTTCCTTGGGCATAGTCACTTCGTTCTGTTGAGGTTCTTTCTCAAGACTCAGAAGAACTACTTCGTATGTATCTGGTACAGATACTCTAATCTTCTGTGAGTCCCCTAGCTCTTTGACATCTAAGCTTATAGTGTAAAATAGATTTTATTTATTCTCCTGTTCCTCAATCAACTGTGTGATCCTTTTGGTCATGAAATCTTGTAGCTCTTGTCTCTATTATTGTAATACCTTTTCTTCTTCCTTATTTCTTGCTTGATCTCTCTCACTCCAAGGTTTTCCAAGTAACATAAGGAACGGGGTGCCTTCCTCGATAAATTTGATAATCTCAAAATTTTCTTCTGTTGAAGTTCCATTGACTGTCATAGGTATCTCAACGAGTTTTCCACATAACATCACCAGTTTTCCTCTGAATAGTCCTATTCCTCCCAGTGAAGGATTCATGGCAGGCTTCCCTATAGCTTCCTAGGTTCTTTCTGGCATAATTTTCACTTGTGTTTCTTCATCAAGAATACAATCAATGTCGAAGTCCCCTAGTCTTGCTTCGATTTGTTCCTTTTATTTGAAGATCTCCGGTAATTGGACATCTTTATGATCCTTCAGGGTTTCTTTCATCTGTATTAATACTTTCTTTGATTCTTTCTGGGGTTCTACTATTTCTGGGGCTGTCCTAGGGTGTTCTTCATGTAGATTCATTCTTTCAAGCTTAGCAATCATTCTAGGGCAATCCAATACTTCATGGTCCAAATATTTTCAACAGAGACAACTGGGTTTTCCACCCAGGAAATCCTTATCTAGATGGCCTGGTTTTCTGCAACCATAACATAGGGTCAATCCTCTCTTTCTCATAAATGATCCCCAATTTCTTCTGTATTGCGCACCAGGATCATGGTAGTTAGCCTGCAAAAAATTCTTTCTAGGATCCTGCATCCATTTGTTAGTCCAAACATTCTTTCTATGCATAGGTATAACATATCTATCATTATGCTTATCATATCTACTAATATCAAACTTTATTTCTTCTATTAATGCCCTAGGTTTTAAGCTAGGACTGAATCTATCAAACATACCTAGATCCATGCTCTAGAAACAAAAATTTCACTTATCTTACTTCTATAGAACACAAAGCTTCCAGATCTAAGAAATTTTAACTATGCTTACCTTTATTAGAGTACAGGGTTTATAGATCTTACCTCTTCTCTATAGATCTTACCTCTTTCTTTCAGAAATTCCCACTTTTACTTTTCTTAGAGCACAGAGCGTTCAGATATCGCTTCTTTTATTCATATATGATCTTCCTTTCCTCAGATCTGACCTTATTCTTGGCACAAATCTTCACATGTTGAGTAAAAAGCTGCGCACTAGGGAGACAAATCTACACACAGAGCTTTCTTTTGCACAAAGTTTCTTCTTCCTTAGTTCCCAACAATCACAGTTTCAGGTCTTGGCAACGAAACCATTTGTTAGCACAGGGGCAGACCTAGGGTTCAATGTTCAAGAGCGCACCAACAAAGCCATAACTACTAACCCTTTCGGAAACACCTGTGAAGCAGATGAAGTCTCACCTGAGGTAGAGGCAGGGGTGGTTTCAAGACTTAGGTGTCTGCAACCTTAGCTGGGACATAGATATGTGATTCTATCCTTATAGGGCACTTAGCATATATCATTCATTAGTATTAAACCTTATTATACTTCGCAGACAACACAGAGCTTCACGGTGAATACTCAGATACACATGGTTTCAACATTTACCCTTAGTAACCCATATCATATCTAGTAGATCCACGCTAAGCATCCTTATACTATCATATATATATCTAAGAAGCACAAAGCATCAGTAGATCTATCTAACTATATCAAGGCACTTAGCAAAGAAAGTGATAAACACATCAAGCTGAAACACAAAGCATCACACACAGATGTACGTGGTTCAGCCACCCCCCCTTGGGGCTACGTCCACAAGATATTCTTCTTTATTAGTATCTTCAATCATCAGTTACAACATAGAGCCTCAAATCCTTATTCACATAGGACATAAGATCTGCGCAGCTCGCTAGATCCTTCTTCCTTACACCTCATCACAAAGCCTTCTACAACCTCTTACAACAACTTGCACTTAGCTCTGTAAGCCTCTTACAATCATGCACAGAGCATCTATAATCCACATCCGATCACACATATCCAACCACTAGAACTAAGCCATCGACCATCCTTACATTGCCTAAGTATCTATTTATACATTACAAAAGTGGGCCTAAGCGTGGGTAAACCCATGGGCCAACATCCATTTCCCATTACATTAACCCAAAACCCTAAAAGAGGCCCAAAAGTGGACCGAGGTCCCATGATCTCTACTTTGCCTAGCACTCCATCTTTGACATGGTGTCGAAGTCCAAAAATGGACTATTATGACCAAGTGTTCCTCAAAACTTGGTCAAGGGCCAACAAATATCTCCTATAAAATCAAGGCCCCACTGCCTAAACGGTGCTTCAACAAAAATACGTTTTAATGGCAAGGGCTACAATTTCATTTTTCCATAAAAATATGACACTCATGACAACTGGACACCTCATTGTACACATGAGAAAAAATGTTGGGCCAATAAAATCCTACTCTTAGTATCTTATGCACAGTGGATTTCCAGTAATGTTTCCCTCCATAATCACCTTTATTAAATTCTTTGATATCCTGTTTAACTTCTCCTTCCAATAAACAACTTAGTAAAATTCCACTCGGATCTTTCCAATGCAGAGAATCATCTAGAATACAAAATTTTGTTGCTTTTAACTTCATAAATCTAGCCTTTGTCTTGCTTAGTTCAGGAGGAGCTTGTAAATTACTTAACACATATATAATATCAACATACCATGGATATTCAAGGAATTTTTGGGATAGTTGTGGGACTGTCTCTTCCTTTGAATTTTCTGACAGATCAGCAATAAAATTTATCCCCAAGACATCATAATTTAACTGTGTCATCAGTTTATCAAGCCTATGACCTTTAATCATATTTGTAGGATTTATCTCAATATCATACTCTAACAAGACAACTATCCATTTGCCTCTTTTTCCTTCAAGATCATATTGAGTTAATATGTCTTTCAAAGAATTATTGGACACACAAGCAACAACATGCAAATGTAAGATATAAATTTTGAATTCTTTGAGGGATTTTACCAATGCATATGCTTGCTTCTCCATGATTTCATACTTCAATGGAGAGTCCCTTAGAGTTCTGATGTAATAGGATATGGGCCTTTCAAAATTTTGTTCATCTCTCTGCAACAAGACACCAACAATAATGTGTTTTGATGAAAACGAGAACAAGATGAAATACTTTGTATAATCTAGACTGGCCAATACTGGTGCCTTGGTCAATGCCAATTTTATATCCTCAAAGGATCCCTTGGCTTCTGGAGTCCACTTTATCTCACTACCTTTTCTGAGCATGTTGGTAATGTACTTTATGATTTCATCTAGATTGGAGATAAACCTCCTCAGAAAGTTTACTCTTCCAAGAAATGACTATACCTCCTTTTTGCTCTTGGGTGTGTCAATCTTTAGAATTGCAGCCACTCTGTTGGGATCTATATTTATTCCTTCTTTAGAAATGATATGACCAAGTAGTTTCCCCTCTTGCATTCCAAAAGTTAGATTTCTTGGGATTTAATGAAATGCCAAATTTCCTACATTTCTGAAAAACCCTTTTCAAATGTTTTAGATGCTCATCATCATAATATGAAAACATAGTAATATCATCTAAATAAATGACAATGAACTTATCTTTCTCATCAACAAAATATATGTCCATAGCCCTTTGGAAATTTTCCCCTGCATTCATGAGCCCAAAAGGCATCTTGGCATACATGAATGTACCCCGAGGTGTTTTGAAGGTTGTATTCTCTTGATAATCAGGATGCACCATGATTTGGTTGTATCCATAAAAGCCATCAAGCATTGACATTTTCCATGATCCAACCACCTTCTGTAGAATGCAATCCATCTTGGGAAGAGGATAATTGTCTTTGAGAGAAACTCTATTCAGATTTCAAAAGTCTACACACAACCTGATTTCACCACTTTTATGTATGACAGTAACTAAGTTAGCCAACCATTTAGAGAATCTTAAAGACACTATAATCTTAGCATCAAACAACTTTCTTACCTCTTTCTCAATTAATGGCATCAACAAAGGATTAATCCTTCTCAATTTCTATTTGAAAGGTTTTTGATCATCTTTTATTGGAATTACAGGTTGAATCACCTTAGTGTCATAAAACTTCAAATCCTCATAGCTCCGGGGAAAAAAATCTAGGAAATCCTTCATTAAGATGACATATCTTTGCTTGATTTATGGATTGAGTGTCTTGGACAATTTGATGATTTTGGGATCTTCCTGAGTCCCAATATTACAATCCTCTATGTCTTCATCATTTGTAGTGACCTTGGGATTTCTTGCCACATCATTATTGTCAAAAAAAAATTCCAATCAGACCAAACACTTCGGAATGATATTATTTTTGAGATGAACAATATCTCTACCAACAGTCTGATTTTGGAAACAGTCATAATTTGAGAACATGAATGCATCCTCTTCCCAATCACAACAGTTTTTATCATCAATATTTGAGTTGATAAATTCATCAGTCATTTGGAGAAATCTTACCACCTTCTTTTCATCCTAAAAAAATGCCAATACTTGATGTTATCAAGTATTGTTGGCCTCTGCTTGACTTCAATTTCATATTTTCTGTTAAGAAAGATAGGAATATTGAAAACAAAGGATTGAGTGGCGAATGTATAAACAATTAAATTTTGTCCTCTTGGAATCACTGAGAGGTTATATTCTTTAAAATTTTCAAGTAAGTCAAGAACTATATTTATATATTCCCTTAACCTAGGATGCTTTGACTGATAGATGCCCTTAACCTGATTTATGACAAGCTCAGAATCCCCATGTACAACCCTTCTTTTTGCACCCAATTCTTTCAAAGTGTTCAAACCAAAAATCAATGCCTCATATTCAGCCATGTTATTTGTGCAGTCAAAACCAAATTTGTAAGAGCAAAGTTTTGAACATGTTCTAGGAGGAATTATCCAAACGCCTTCTCCAACTCCCTCTTTGCTAGCAGCTCCATCAAAATTCATATTCCACATTTCATCATTTTCTCTATTTTGTTGGTCTGAAAATTTTCTTGCTTGATGATCAAACTCACCTTCCATAGGAAACTCAACAATCTTTGGCTCTTCTTCATCAAAGCACAGGTCATTGAGAAAATTAAATAATTAACCTCAGTATCAAGAGAATAAATAGGATGATTGTTTGGTTTGATTTTTCTACTCACCATGTATCTCAACAATACGTCCCTGTACAATATCCTTTATTGTCCAAACACTGGTATAGTTGCATAGGACATATCCATCTATAAAGTACCTTTCAAATTTGCAGCCCATGATGTTGACAACAACATGCCAAAATTTGGAGGGATGTCAACAGAAAATACGTCCATGATCATATTCTTTGATGGAATTTGAGATAGAGACACAACCAGATATTTGATTAAACCCAAACATTTTACCTTCCTTGAATCAAAAGAGAAAAGATATGTGTAAGTCCTAGTGATGTCCAAGCCTAGTTCATCCATGATTACTTTTGGAACCAAATTATGACATGCTCATGAATCTAGTATTGCATTGTGTAAGGTCATATCATGAACTTTAAGGCTGACATAGAAAGGAGGTATATCACCATCATCACCATTTTCTTCCACCCGAGGACCAAATAAGATTGCAGGGTGATAATCTTGCACATTCAAAGTGTCATATGCATCTTCCATTTTCAACATTTTAATGATTTGGCTTCTATATTCACCATTCCTTATCAATTCATTGAAGGAACACAAAATTTTGTTTTTTCCATTTCACTTTCAAAATTAAAAGGAGATTGAGTTTTTTCTACTTCTTTGATGACTATATCCCTTTTTGTCTCTAGTGCCTTCTTTGGGGGCTATTCTTTTTGTTTTCCTTTCTTTAATACCTCCCTTGCAAAACCGTCTTTCTTAGGTTGACTTGAAGAAGGGAAATTGACTTGAGGCTCCTTTGTAGGATTCCCTTTTGGTGGGTTTGTAGGCACATTTTTACTTCTGAGATTGTATTGCTTCTGAGACTGAATGATGGAATTTTGAAATCCCTTCTTATACTCTTTTATTTCTATTGACAATATGTCATCATTTTCCTGCATAGAATTATCATTTTCAATCATAAATTGATCATGTTCTTCTTTAGTTAGGAACACATCTGTTTCAGTACCATCACAACAATGTATGTTGTCTTCAATAGATTCAATCAAAATTCTCATTTACATAATTATTTTGGAAAGGGGGTTTAACTTGATGATCACCTTGATCTCTCTGTCTAATCTGTGGGACTGGTGCTCTCCTGAAATTTGGATTGTTGTGTTGAAAATCAAATTGATCTCTGATGGCATGTTTATTTTCTAAAGATATATTTTCCACCAACCTTTCCATATTTTTCACCATTAAATCAAAATTTTCATCTGATGTTTTGGAAGTTGAGGGTTGATCTTATCTTTGAACCTTTTTCATATCAGTATCAAGATTATGATTAATCTTTCCTTATGCCATCAGATTCACTTATACTTCAATTGCATCATTCATCATGTCATCTAGTGTGGTAGATCTTCGTTCCCTTAGTAACAAATAAAAATCATTGTCAAAAGAGACAACATACTGAATTTGGGCAGCTCCAGTAGGGGGTTTAACTTCAGTTGGGATTGAATTATAGACCCTCATGAATCTGGTTGAAAATTATTGTACTGTCTCACTGGGTGATCTCTTTATGTTATTATACTGAGTCAACAGTTGAAGAGGATTTTTCTTGTCACCCCATCTTGCAAGGAAAATGGTTTCAAATGTTGTAAAGTCAGGGATGCTTGTTGTTGGAAGATCTTTAAAACATTTCCTAACTTCACCTGAGAGAATTTGTGCAAATAGTTTCACGTTTACATCTTCATCATCTACCTCCTCCAAGTCAACAAAATCATTAAACCAATATAAGTGTTTATGAGCTTAAACATTCTCTTCTGCATCATATGACTTAATTCTTTGATTATAATTTTGAGGTAGATCATGCAATTGAGCAGGTAAAACAAGGGGAGAAAATATTGTTGCCATGGCTCTAAGAGGATTTTGGACTGGCTGAACAATCTAACTGGGAATGAAAACAATTTGAATGGGGATAGTAGAAATCAAATATTGAAATTTATTCTCATCAAATAGAACTTCTTTCAAGTTAGAATTTGATTTAGATATAAACAAAGTTTGTTCAAATTTTATGTCAAAATCAAG
>JASDQU010197112.1:0-18773 GCA_032191745.1 Picea mariana | reverse complement strand
AAAGAGTCGGAGAGCCGAGAGCTTTCCAACTCTTTCTCAATCGTCGACCATGTCGACTGCTTTTGACGGTCATTCCTTCCGCCCTCGCGATATTCTTCTTTCCTTTCTAGTCCAGTTAGGTGGGAAGATGGTAGAGGTGAATGTCGAGGTGGTTGATGTGCCCCTCGATTATAACTTATTACTAGGACACAATTGGACTTATGTTATGAATGTGGTTGTATCATCCATATTTCGTACTCTTTGTTTTCCTCACGATGGGAAGATTGTGACGATCGACCAATTATCCTTTGAGTATGCCAGCCCCAATGCATTTGTTGGACCGTTTATCCTTGTGGTCGACAATTCTCAGCCAACAACTGAGAATATCAGTGTCGGAATGTATTCATCCCTTATGGGTACCTTCGACTTCATGGCACCGATTCACCATGTTTATGCCATGTCTAGTAGGCCTATTTCGTCATAGAGGTATGTTCCTTTCCGCACTTCCTATTTTAACAATCCTTGGACCCTACCTTCCTCGACTTCATCTTGTGAAGGTCAGTCACATGTTGGAATGTCCATGCCACTATCGGCAATGGAGATTGCGTATCAAGTTGTTCTTGACTCTTTCATCGATCCAGATCCTATTACCTCGTCGACGGATGAGGATCTTGTTCTTAAGCCCGTGTGGGCCACTTCGTCATCTTGTTCACATGACAGCCTAGATGAGACTTTTCCCTCAAATGAAGCTATCATCGAAGCCATGAATGGTTTTGACAAACCCTAGGATGATGCATCATCACTCTTAGTTTCTCCCAGAGCTTGCTAGAATCGAACAAGATGACTTTTGATCTACTTTGAGCGAGATAGTCGGTCATGCTGTAGTTCCACTTGATACGCACGACATTTATGCCGAAGGAAATATGGCGAGTATATCTCCTACCATCATGATCAATATCTCTCGTACCCTTGGAAAGATTGAAAAAGTACACATCGGTGCGGATTGTTCACCAGAAGAAATCCTGATCTACACCGAACTCTTCAAGGAATTCTAATATGTATCTGCTTGGTCATATGAAGAGATGCCAGGAATCGACTCTCGTATTGTTGAGCATGAGATTATAACTTATCCAGATGCTAAGCTTGTTCGAAAACATCTTAGAGTTGTCAATCCCCGGAAGGCCCCTGCTATTAAGGAAGAGGTAGATAAACTACTTAATGTTGGCTTTATCTACCTGGTTCCCTTGACTGAATGGGTATCCAATCTTGTTCCTATAAATAAGAAGCAAGGAACCATCCATGTATGCATGGACTTTCATGACCTAAACAAGGCCTGTCCTAAAGACAACTTCCCGACACCTTTCATCGATCAGATTCTCAACGAGTGTGCGAGAAGCAAAGTGTTTTTTTTCATGGATGGATTTTCAGGGTATAACCAAATTCAAATTAAACCCAAGGATCAACACAAGACGACATTTATTTTTCCTTGGGGTACTTTCACATACCATAAGATGCCTTTCGGCCTTAAAAACATCGAAGCAACCTTCCAATGTGTTATGACCTTCGCATTCCATGATCTTAAGCATATAGCCAAAGCTTATCTTAACGATCTTGTTGCTCACTCACATAAGGGAGTGGATCACTCTAAGCACCTTCGGCTAGTTTTTGAAAGATGTCATCATTATAGAATCTGGTTGAACCCTCATAAGTGCATCTTTTGCGTTAGGTCTGGACATTTTTTGGGATTTTTAGTCTCTTAGATCTGGATCATGGTAGATTCGTTAAAGGTTGAGGCAATACTTTGATTGCCTGCCCTACGCACTATTCAACAACTTCAAGGTTTACAGGGGAAAGATAACTTTTTACGTCGGTTTATAGTAAACTATGCCAATATTACTAAGGATTTCATGCGTCTTTTGAAGAAGGACACCCCTTTTATCTGGGATGAGCGAGCCCAGGAATCCTTCGATGCTTTGAAGAAAGCCTTGGTATCGACGCCTCTGCTAAAGTCTCCTGACTATAGTAGGGATTAATTGCTTTATGTTGTTACATCCAAAGAGACGATTGGTATGGTTTTGGTTTAGGAGGATGATGAGCTCCGTGATCATGTCATCTGCTATCTTAGTAGAAACTTAATCGATCTTGAGCTCAATTGTTCTCACATTGAAAAGCTAGATTTGGTTGTCGTTCACGGAGTCCAACGTTTACGCCATTATATATTGCTTTGCAAGACTACTGTGGTTGTTGATGTCAATCCATTTCAATACGCTCTTACCAGGCATATCATAGGGGGACAATATAATAAATGGATTGTCATTTTACAAGAACTTGATCTTTATTTCACTTTTGCGAAATCCAAGAAATCACTAGTCTTTGCGGAGTTAATATCTAACTTCCCACAATTGGATGAGGATGTTATTCATGTTGATTTGGTTGCAAACGAACACATTTTCCTTGTCTCGTCGTCCGACCCCTGGTATGGAGACATTGTTCTCTATCTTCAAACTTTGAAGTTCTGATCGACGGCGTGTACGATACCAAGCTAATAATTACATTATCATCAATGACACTTTGTATTGTCGAGGAATAGAAAATATCCTGCGTCGTTGTTTAACTCATGAAGAAGTTGACTCAGTTCTAAACAATTGCCACAGTGGGGCTTGTGGTGGTCATATATCCAGGCTTGCGACAGCCCAGAAAATTTTGTGAGCCAATTATTTCTAGTCATCTATCTTTAAATATTGTGTTGAAGCGGTTAAGAAGTGTCACCCCTATCAGGTGTTCAATCAGAAAATGCACTCGCATCCAACCCCTCTTCACCCAGTCATTATCGTCGGTCCCTTCACCAAATGGGGGATGTACTTCATGGATTGCAACCCAACTTCAGATGGGGGTCATCAACACATTATCGTGGTCGTAGACTACTTTACTAATTGGGTCTAAGCCATGCCTACAGTTAAATATGATGGGAAGATTGTCACCTTCTTCGTATTTAATCAAATTATCGCCCAATTCGGTATCCCAAGTCAGATTGTCACTGATCATGGCAGTCACTTTCAAAACAAAATGATGGAAGAGCTAGCATCCAAGTTGGGGTTCAACCATGGTCATTCTTCCCCTTACTACCCCGAGGAAAATGGGCAAGTAGAGGCCATCAACAAGTCTCTCAAGACCATTTTGCAGAAAAATGTCAGCCAAAGTACATCTGATCGGCATATTATGCTATATCCCCCACTCTGGGCATACCGAACCTCAGTTAAGACTGCCACCGATTTTCTCCTTTCCAGTTAGTACACAGTGTGGAGTCGATATTACCTATTGAATGTGAAATCCCTTCTCTTAGATTGGTATTCACGCTCCTCCCTGACACTTTCGATCTCGAGCAACGCCTCGTACACCTAGAGAGTCTTGACGAGCAGCGTCAAGGTGCCTCTACGACTATCGAGGTGAACAAAAGATGTCTCAAGGTCCAATATGATAAGTTTGTCTATCCTCGGTTGTACACTGAAGGTGACTTGGTCCTTTTATATGATCAAGCCAAAGAACCATTGGGGGCAAGCAAGTTCAAACCCATGTGGCACAGTCCCTATATCGTGCGACGTGTCTTAGAAAAAGGAGCCTATGAGTTAGAATATTATGAAGGGAATATGTTGGTCGAGCCCAAGAATGGGCTCTACTTGAAAATATATTACGCTTGAGTCCCAAGCTTGGGCGTAACTCTTTGTATACTAATGTAATTTAGTGTATATATCTTTTCCTTTTATTTTTCATCTTCAACTTGCTTATCGAGTTTTCCCTTGGTTGGCATATGTAAACGGAGTCTTTGCTCTACTTAGGATTCGCAGACAGAGCCAGATGTCCTAAATGGAACTTGGCTTTTTCCACTTGGGTAGTTTACTCACCGGAGGGTCTACTAGTGTCTTCAGGTGGCGTATGCCTAGGGCCATCCACGAATAATGTGGCCGAATACAGCGTCGTTACAGAACTTTTGCGCGATGTTATTTCCCATGGTATTCGCTCTTTAAAATTTCGCCTGGATTCCCAATTAGTAGTATGTCAATTGAACAACAGTTACCGCGTGCGCGATCCTACTTTTCGACGATTCCTACAGGTACGTCTTTTAGAGAGACAGTTTGATTTTATTACTTATCATCACATACCTAGGAGTTCTAATTATGTATCTGATGCTTATGCTAATTTCATTTTAGATTAGGATTTGTCGCATAAATAAAACAAAGAAAACCATCTCATTAATGTACACATTGTAATATAAGTAAAGCCGAAGAACCCTGTTTTATATATATTTCAAAAAATATGATGTTTATAGTACAAAATTAGGGCCAACACCTACACATATACAGTCGATAATACAAAATCCATGACATCTACGCCTATGGCGCCGGATGTGTGTCATGATAACAAACTACAACATTTGCGAGATGTTGAAAGAGTCGCACCCAAACTATGGGCACACCAACCACTTGTCGTTGCATGGCCTCCAACAGATCCTCTACCTGAACCATCGAAATCCTCTGTGTCAAACAAGACAAGTTGCCCTGCACGTTTTGAAGGATTCTCTCTGCTTCTCCTCCCACCGCCTCATCTCCCCGGTGCCTCCGACGATGTCATGGAAGCCCGTTTGACTGTCACGAACCTATGTCTGGGTCACACAAGTGTCTAGTTAGTATTTAAGCATCATCAAAAAATATTTTTGTTTTACTATACAAAAATACAAAAAAAAATGAAATATTTAAAAACTTTGACATACCTATGTCCCCGTAGGCGGTCCCTGGTGGTAGTGGCATGTCAAGGTCCCCTCTGAAGTCGATCTCTTCATAGGGGTAGTCATCTAAAGCAATGACATGTCGCCTCCACCAGTAAAAGAAATCATCATTGTAGGGTGTGGGCACCCTACCTCCCCTCTGTCGTCTCATTACCTCGGTCCACCGTGTCATGGTTGGATCGCGAGGCCCTCTAAGAATGATCTCGACTCTAGGTCCCAAACCTAGAACCCGCTTGAAGAAAAATCTATACAAGATACAGGCAAACCCGAAGTTCCTCTTGTCACCCTATTTTCACTCTTTCAACTGGCTCTTCATATTAGTCAGTAGTGAGGTGCACCAATCATACACCATGGGTCTTAAGCACTCTATAGAATAGAACATGAGTGGCCTCGATGTCTGATTCAACGAGGTCGATCATGTGATCCTGGTCAAAACGAGGAAAACAATCTTGAGGCTGAGATTATTTATCGCTCGGCTGGGGAGTTGACTTCTGACCTTCTCGATCCCTGTTGTACAGTGAGTGTCTATGTATTTCTTTATCTTCATGCTTCTCCCATCTCCCTGGGCTTTGAGGTTCACCACCTCACCCCGGCATGATAACCCAGTCAAGAAATATATATCCTCGACTTCAATCCTCAATGGTTGCCCATCGAGGTTGAAGCTCTCACTGTCAGGATCCCAGTAATCCATGAGCAACTCAAGCAACCTCACCTGGGCCCTCATCCCTTTGAGTGCTCAAAATTTGTACAACCTGCATATTTTCAAGGCCATTTGAGCCCCCAAATATCTTTCCACAACAATATCTACCTCCTCATGTTCCCTTTCCCTCCATTCTAGCACCATCCTGCCAAAGAAACATCAAGTTTTGAGTTAGAAACCATCAAAAACCTTGTTTACGGACTTGTACGTGGGCTGGAGCATTCACAGTCGTATATAGGGTTGAGTACATGCGGTTTTTATTTTACACAATCACGTATAACCTCGCGTATACACAACCCGATGAGTGGTAGCACGCGTACACTAAAATAACGAATTTGTGCCTTAATTAACTCAAATTTTGAAACCTAATTAAAAAATGTAATCCACTAGAAAGGAAGAGGAGGGGAAGAGGAATTACCTCATCCAAACGGTCTCTGATTCTGTCACCCGACGCTCCCACAATCACCAGTTGAAGATCGGAGGTAATTTGGTCCAATTTTCACTATTTGGGTAAAAAGTCAAAATGACATGTAAAATTTGGTTTTTATTACTATTTATAGCAATTTTTACCCACTTTCTATAGTTTTGAATCGTATTTTCGCTTAATGGACTAACACAACAGTGGATTGAGTTGGTTTTTGTAGTTTCTGCCAGGGATTCTTGCGGTTTTTAGCGTTATGTTGATCGTTCGTAACCACGGGTAGGTATTTTCGCTACCCAGCATATAGGATAGGTATCCACCATCATGCACACTTGCATTGTCCTCTAACTATCACTCATATGCCTTAGGTATGAACCCATTTTTTGCGACACGGAACCTTCCATCTACTACAAGATGTGTTGTTATCAAATGGTAGAGACTTACCACACATGGGTACCCTAGTTAGATCCTTTACTCCATTTGGTGCCCATGCAGAGATTTTTTCCATAGGACCGGGAGTCCCTTATAACTAATGCATGACTTTATGTTGAGCCTCATTTCTCATTCATAAACATGTTTCCCTATATCTAGAGGACTCCTAACCAAGTTTGATTTAAGCTCTTTTCCGACTCGTTTTCAAAAAGCAAAAAGATTATTGAGTGAAATTGTATTTTTCACACTCGTAAATTGGATTTGAAAGGACGTCTATTTGGTACAAGTTTATCCCTTTTTCACACCAAGTAGACTAAGATTATGAAAAATGACATTTTTTAGTGTTAAGTTGTGATTTCATCTCATGCCCTTGTTTGTAGTATTGAGCCTATAGCCAGTTCTCGCTATGCGTTATAAACCGTTTGCCTCGGGAGTTTTGCATCCTCAACCAAGCAGAGCCTCGTTTATATCCTTCACAATTTGACACCCTGTACCCAGGAGGGAACATTCCCCCAAGTGTCCATCTCCCACATGCACCTCCTTGCATTGAGCATAGGTACGTTCCACTGCTGGAAGTAGTTTTTCTTACTTGTGACACTTGTTTCCTCCTCTGTATCATAACATTCATTTGACTATAAAAAAACAAAAAAAAGATGGGTGGGAAGGGATTATTATCTTATATTGGCAGTAGTCATGTCGCCTTTGAACATAGCACAAAGTTATTGAGTCCACTTGTCATCATAATTTTGGGTTTAGCATGGCCTTAGGAAGCTAAGCTCATTACAAAGAGTGTTCTCCACCGATTGGTTACTCTTCCAGTACCTATGGAGAGTTTGATTGATGCATCCTACATCTCATGGTTTCATCATTGAGTCTGTGTTGTCAGAGTCTTCCATATGTCTCATGCTCTTGTTCAAAGGATGTCTATCAACCTGTTTCATCCATTCCTCATAACTCTTGACTTTGCATGTTGGCCATACCCTCAGTTTGTCTCAAAATCACATGATGGTGTAGTCCTATCATGCACCCTAGTCCTACTTTCCTCATTGGTAGGTAACCTTGAACCCAACATTCGACATTTCATCATTGGTGGTTGACTGGGTGGTTTCCCTTATGTTCAATGGCATGACATCTATTCACACATTGGGATTTGTGCAATGTCTTGGATGCCATTAGCATTATTGGTGGTTTCCTCGCCTTTGTCAGCAATTTTCCTCATTAGCTATTATTTAGAGGGTCTTTTTCATGTACCGCTTGCACTTGGCACACGTGAAAGATGCACAGGTTTGTTGGTTCGTGAACATGTTCTTCATCCGATTTCATCCAAATCATGAAGATCCTGCTTTGTACCTCATGTTGAATGATGAGAGATGCCTTAATGCTCCTTTCAACGAGTCTCCTTCCATCGACTTCACTTCATCTATTCTGGAAATGAGACCTTGAGTCCTGTGAGTACCTTGGGGCTTGTAGTCATTAGTGGGAGGTTCTCTCGCCATTGACAATTGGGAATACATTAATGTCTCCTGGTCAATGGATTCTTCAAGTGTTTGACCCCGACTCCTTTACTCACACTTGTGAGAATGTACTATGTGCCTTGATACCTACTTTCATCATCGGTAGGTTGTCTCGTGTTTGTTAATGGTATACCTCAATGACCGGTAATCAAACGATGTCTCATTGTGTTCGACCTCAAATCCTTTATTCACATGATGTAGAATTGCACCTTTGGCAAATTGTGTAGAAGACTTGAAGACATCAGTATGTGGTCACAGCTTTCCTGAGTTGTTGCTTCCTTTTCATTGGACCAGTACCTATATGACTTCAATGATCATGGGAGATTAGATTGTACTCCATTGTATACAGATATCTTCAAATTGATTTTGAGACTGGTTCTACTGGGCCTTGTTCATGACTACGATAGCCTTTGGCATGTAACAACATTTGTATTTGCCTATTCATGGTCATGAACAGTTGTTTGGTATATTTTCACATGGATCTGCAGTGTAATTCAAATTGGCAGCCATGTATGCAAAGTCAGTACAGATTGTAATGAGCAACTAGTTCTTCCAGTTGGTTCCCCATCACTCCACTTCTGGGTTTTTATAATGTATTTCGGCCATCACAGATACTCCTCTGACCTCACACATTAGGGGGCATCTGTTATAGAAAGATTTGCCTCAGCCCATGTAATCTTGCACATAAGTCCTTTTTCCATTTCCCTATGTAGACTTTTCATCCCTTTTTGCAAATCCCAGAGCTAAAAATACATTTTTTTCCACATATACAGACCTCGCCTACTATACAACATGTGTATACGTAGGTTGCACCACTACATCTCGTGTACATCGAGAAATGTGCCCTAAATTGAAAAATAGTGTCAGGTTTCCATGTCATGACAGGAGATCAATAATCCTTAGCCTTCCATATACTGGAAACGTTCTGACTCGGCCCTTTAGTTCCATTTGAAGCCTATAAATGGGCCAATTCTGAGCTATGGAAAAGAGGAGAAATAATTCAACTTTGAAATCAAAGTTACTCTAGAGGAATTATTCACTTCACATTGAGTCTGCATCCCTTTATCCTTTAAGTCTGAAAACAGTGTTCAGCCCCCAAGCTCTTCCCTTATTGAGTGAGAACTCCATTGTCTCTCTTCTATTGGCTTGCCTTTGGTGGAGGATTGAAGTGGTGGAGGCCCAGCTAGAAGGAACTTAGTTTCTCGGTTTCGAACCATGCTGACATGAAAGTCTATAACTTATTCACTTATGTTGATTATATCTTAATAGAAATACTCTTTTCTCGTCCAATTGATATCTTGCAAATATTTGAATTATTATTCCATGGGTGTATTTGTTATGAATGTTAATGGATTATGCTATTCAATGTGCTAACATCATATATTATCACCATATGCTTGCTTTGTTTGGTTGTTGAGGACTAGTTGCAGGTATATTGCTTTGGGTCGAGAGCTCAATGGTGGACTTCATCAAACTTCTGGACGAGGTAAGCCTTTTATCTTGTCTTGCTAGTACATTTGTTTATATAGCATACTTGAGAATAGAATTGATTTCTGCATTCATTTCCGTCTGTTGTGGTTTGCTCCTAGCCATAGAGATATTTTCCTCATAACATCAGTATTGCAAGAGTTTGAAGATATATTCCAAGAAATACTAGGATTTCCACCAAAGAGGGAAATAGATTTATTTATTGATTTAGTACAAGGAGTTGCCTCGACATCAAAAACTCCTTACAGACTGAGTACACCAGAATTAAAAGAAATACAAATGCAGCTGGAATAATTATTGAAGAAAGGGTACATACGCCTAATTGTTTCACCCTAGGGAGCACCAATAATATTTGTCAAAAAGAAGGATGGAACATTGAGGCTGTGTATTGACTTTAGACAACTAAATAAATCCATTGTGAAAAACAAATGCCCTCTACCCATAATTGATGACCTCTTTGATCAACTAAAAGGAGAAAAGATATTTTCAAAGATAGACTTGAGATCTGGATACCATCAAGTAATAATCAAGGAAGAAGACATCAATAAGACAACCTTTAGAGCCAAGTATGGACATTATGAATTTGTAGTGGTGTCATTTGGACTGACCAATGCACCAATTATCTTTATGTGGTTAATGGATGGCATATTTAGAAATTATATGGATAATTTTTTCATTGTGTTTTTGGATGACATACTCATTTATTCTAAGTACGAGGAAGAGCATAAACATCACTTGAGTTTGGTATTGCAAGTGCTAAGGGAACGTCAGTTGTATGCCAACCTTAGTAAGTGTTTTTTTTACTGGGAATAGATCCATTGTTTGGGGCACATTATTTCAGAAGAAGGTATAGTAGTAGACCCAGAGAAGATTGAAGCCATTAGAGGATGGTCAACACCCATGAATGTTTCATAGATCAGATCTTTTATGGGATTATCCATATACTACATGAGGTTTATAGAAAGGTTCTCTAAAATTGTTCTTCCCGTCACTTATTTGCAAAAGAAGGGAATTAAGTTTGAATGGACAGCAGAGTGTGAAGAGAATTTTAATGTGTTGAAAGAATTACTTACTAGTGCGCCTATTGTAAATATTGCTAGACCAAATGAGAATTTTTTTGGTATGTAAAGATGCATGCAAGGAATGACTTGGTGGATTCCTCACTCAAAATGGACATGTAATTATTTATGAGTCCATAAAGCTTAAAGAACATGAGAGGAATTATTCCACACATGATTTGGGGATTGTTTCCATAGTTCATGCATTGAAGATGTGTGAGCATTATCTCATTTGAAAGATATTTGAATTAAGGACAGACCATAGTGGTGTGAAATATCTTTTTGAACAACCAACTTTGAATGCTAGAAAAACAAGATGGTTGGAATTTTTAAATGAGTATGACTTTGACATCAAGCATATCAAAGGGAAAGAAAATAAAGTTGTTGATGCACTTAGCAGAAGAGTACATTTCATGCATGCTACATTCATTAGTATGCATCAATCAAATTTGAATAGTTGAATCTTAGATGTTGTTGTTACAGACCAGCATTACCTACAGGTAAACGAAAGATTACAACAGAAAATTAAAGAGTATGAGATTAAGGAAGATAGATTACTTATGCATAAAAATAGAATTTATGTTCCTAATTATTTTGGCCATGAATGAAGAAAGATGTTGTTGATTACATTTCCAGATGTATGAAATGTCAGAGACTGAAAGCTGAGCATAGACGCCCAACGGGTTTGCTTCAGCCATTGCCAATTCTAGAGAAGAAATGGGAAGTGGTAACCATTGATTTTATAACTAAGTTGCCTAGGACAACAAGGCAACATGACTCCATAATGGTAGTTGTGGATAAATTGACAAAGGTTGCTCATTTTGTTCATGTGAAAATGACTCATACAATAGCTAATATTACATAATTTTAAATGAGGGAAATTGCTAGGTTGCATGGGATACCTAAGGAAATTGTTTCAAACAGAGATACAAAGTTTACTTCAAATTTCTGGAGGGGGTTATTTAAAGGATTTGGTACAAATATTAATTTTAGCACAGCATACCATCCACGATCAGATGGGCAAACAAAGAGAGTCAACCAAGTGATTAAATACATGTTAAGAATGTATGTGATGGATAATCCATCTAAGTGGGAATATTACTTGCATTTGGTTGAGTTTTCCTATAATGATGGGTATCAAGCTTCATTGAATATGAGCCCATTTGAAGCTTTGTATGGTAGAAAATTCAATACTCCAGTGAGTTGGGACAACCCAGAAGACAGAGTAGTACTTGGGCCAAAATTTCTCAAGGATATGGAAGACCATATTGTTAATATTAAGCAGAATTTGAAGGCAGCACAAGATAGACATAAAAGTTATGCAGACCAGAATAGGACAGTTATAGAATTTAAAGTGGGAGAGCATGTGTTTTCCAAAGTGAATCCCAAGAAGAGATCATTAAAGTTGGACAAATGTACAAAGATAGCAACCGTATTATGTGGTCCATTTGAGATATTGGTCAAAATAGGGTCAGTTGCATATATGCTTGCATTGTCTGCTTCCATGAATGTGCATAATTTATTTCATATCTCTTTGCTGAAAAGTATGTACATGATCCTAACCATGTTATTGATTGGAATTTGATTCAAGTGGAACTAAAAGGAGATTTCCAGGTCCAGTTGATGCGCATATTGAACAGAAAATTAAATATGCTCTGGAATCGAGTCATAGAACTGGTAAAAGTTTAGTGAACCTACTATGGTCCCAACGATGCTACATGGGAGCATGAAGATGTCATGCAAACAGAGTACCTACAAATTTTTAAAGAATTTTGACATTTTGATTTATTTTTTGTATATGCACTAAGGACAATGCCAAAATAAGGGGGATGGGAATGTAATACCCCAGTTTTGAGTCCCTAAATTAATAATGTATTTTTTTATTTGATGAAAGGTCAGAGTACCCAAAAAATTAAAGGAGGTCGGACTGCCTAGGAAATGTAATGCTTTGATCATTATTAATAATAAAATACATCGTTGGTTGCAAGATGGACAAGGATAGAGTTATAGGGGGCTATGATTCCACGGGAGACAGGGATAAAGGGGTTAAGTATTTTTATTATATTTTATTGAGCCATATTGGTTTTAATTGAGAAGAGTGGTTACATGAACTTCTTGAGGGAAAGGCCATGTGGTTCTTGATTTCAAGTAATTATATAAACAACTCTTATGGGTTGTTTGGAGGTTCACTCTGCATTCACTTTGGTCATTCATTATTCCTCAATCATTCTTGATCTTAGCTCAGGAAGGAAAAATGAATTGTTGGGAAAGGAGCCATTGTTTGTTGGTTGTTTGTTGGTTGTAGAGCCATGGAAAGAAGTGGACAGCCTGAGGGATTGTGTGGCAGTGAAGGGAGCTGGTGTACTTTGGATTGTTGTGTGTTGTGAAACTTGTGAGAGCTTGAGTGATGACTAGTTTGGGAAGTTGAGTTTTTACAAGAACCCATCCTTGTGGATTCATAGCCCTGGCTAAGGGGTGACCTATTGTTGAGACTTGGAACAACAATGTTTAAGGTTGGGTGGAACGCCCTTGGTCTACAACCAATTGGTGATTGGTTTTGTTTAAGATAAGTGTTATTAGTCATGATTTCCTTTGCTTGTATATTTATTTCCGTTGTGTATTAATTATTGTCTCTAAGATTCGTTTTTATAATATGCATGCTTGTTGGTTATTGATGTGAATGGCATATTGTTCATTTCTTTTATGTTGTATATTATTGCATGTGAGTCTTTCATGCTTCTTTATTAATTAATTTTTTATCAAAATTTGAAATCGGTTCAAGAAGTTTTTTTTTGAGGTAGCATTGTCTGACCTTGGTGGTTGGGTACGTTACATCATGCTTCACCCACACGTGGGAATTCAAGGTTTACCAAAACCTATGAAAGAGTCAAATGTTTTTTTTTCTAGGATGTATGAAACAGGATGTCCACACCTTTATGATTGAATGTGATATATGTCAACGCAACAAGGAAGAAACAATCAAAGCCCCAGGAACATTCCAACCACTTTCGATTTCCCTTGCTATTTGGAGGGATATTTTTATGGATTTCATTGTTGGATTACCTAAATCGAGCAAAAAGTTGGTCATCATGGTGGTAGTCGATAGTCTTTCCAAATATGCTCATTTTTATGCTCTTCAACAACCATTCATCACATCTATGGTGGCTCAATTTTGCATGGATAATATCGTCAAACTTCATGGCATGCCACATTATAATGTCTCTGACAGAGATCCAACTTTCACCAACAATTGTTGGCAAGAATTATTCAAGATCTAAGGAACCCAACTATATCTCAGTACCGCTATCATCCCCAGACTGATGGTCAAACTGAAGTTGTCAACAAGTGTTTGAAAACATATTTGCAATGTTTTGCATCTGACAAACAAAATCAGTGGGCTCGGTGGTTACCCCTAGATGAATGGTGGTACAAAAAATCTTACCATACAACTACTCGCATGACTCCTTTTGAAGCAGTCTACGGACAAAATCCACTCTCGGTTTTCTCATACATGTCAGGTGTCTCGAAGGTTCAGGAGATTGACAAAAATATTAAAGTCTGAGAGGCCATTCTCCATACCCTCAAAGAAAATTTGGTCATGGCTCAAAATCACATGAAGCAACAAGCAGATCATGGTCATTTCAAACGTTAATTTGTTGAAGGGGACCAAGTGTTTTTTTGTTTGCAACCTTATAAGAAGACTTTACTCAAAGATGAACATTGTCAAAAACTTGCTCCCAAATTTTATGGTCCTTATACAATTCTCAAGACAGTGGGGCTTGTGCCCTACCAGTTAGCTATGCCCAGTCATTCTAAGCTCCATCTTGTTTTTCATGTCTCATGCTTAAATAAAGTGCTTGGAACTAACTGTCAAACTCAAACCAGTCTCCCTAAGTTGGATGAAGAAGGTTCCATTTGGTTGCAGCCACAAGCATTATTGGACCCGCGAAAACATCGTCTCCATCAGCACACCATCGAGAAAGTGTTACTTTAGTGGAAAGATATGACTCCAGAAGATGCCACCTGGGAGTCAACCACCATTCTACAACAATTTCCTCATCTCAAGCCTTGAGGACAAGGCTATTCTTCAAAGGGGGGAGAGGACATGTTAGGGACCTAACCTCCCTAACCCTCACGTAGGTAGAATAATATATTTTCCATGTAATAAAGGATGACATTAGTTGAAAGGGCCTATTTAATAAATGTGAACAAGTCAATGTAAGAAGACCTAATAGAAGCTTTCACTTCTAGAAAGATCTTCCTCTAGAATGTTCTTTAGAAGATAGAATTAGTATAAATAAGAGTAGGATGCATGAGAAATCTTTGTCTTGAGAATTAGTGTAATAAAGTGTTGCTCTATTGGTTGTTGCCCCCTCAAAGAGGCAACTGAACATTGGTTTCTATCAATAAAGGTATCATTTTTGGTATTGTGGTTCTCTATATTTTGTTGTTTCATTGGTATTTTCTACAATATTTATGTTTTTTGCTTATTATAATAAATATGGTACCTAACATGGACTAAGCCCTATAACATCTACACATCAACTTTTGTTTATTTCATTTATTGAGTTTTATTAATATTTTTATTTTTCTAAATATTAATATAAAATCATTTTAATTTAATATTCTTTTAACCTGAACAAATTAATTATTTTCTTCACTAACCAAATATAATACTTACATTTCCTTGTGAAGAGATTCATCAAGTTGGTGGTAAAGCAAAAAAACATAAATTTATTTAAAGCAAATTGTGTATATTCAAATTCATTATTATTAATGATTTTGTTTTTATATTTAATAATTATATAATAAAAAAATCATATTTAAAATTCATTATTATTAATGATTTTATTTTCATATTTAAAATTCATTTTTATTAATGATTTTATTTTCATATTTAATAATTATAATGATAATAGTTTTTTAAATATAACAATTATAAATTTAATTATGAGCAATTATTATAACATTAAATTCTTATTAGACGTCTGTGACATTTAACCAATCATATAATAATCCA
The DNA here is from genome assembly GCA_032191745.1 of Picea mariana. Lineage (NCBI taxonomy): Eukaryota > Viridiplantae > Streptophyta > Pinopsida > Pinales > Pinaceae > Picea > Picea mariana. The sequence goes on along the minus strand of JASDQU010197112.1, from coordinate 3,378 downwards.
CAGTAATTAACGAATGCACATAAATTCAACAAACCAAAATGTTTTGACTCCAAACAAAGTTTTTGAATTAAGCTTTGAAGTAATTTGTTGCTACAATCCTTGCAAAATTGCCTCAAAGCCAAAGACCCTTCTCTTAAGGTCGATTCTTCTAATTATAATCGAATTACAACTTTTTTCCACAGAAAAAGAATTCGCAATTTATATTAGAGATATAAATATGTTCTCTGCTCGAGAAATTACACAACAAGATAATACAAAAAAGCCTGAGGAAAAGGTAAATATTATCCATACAGGTCTTTGCATAAAATAGCTAGTTTTGTCTGCCAAGATAGATGAGGATATTGGAAATGGTGAGCGCCGATAAATTAGTTGTGTTGTGCTCTACTGGGGGGATAGATATTGAGACTGGTCAGATATTTAAAAAAATAGCAATCAGAAATCCTAAAAAAGATTTAGAACAAGTAGGGGACCCTCGTGCCCATCCACCCAGAGGTTGTAGTTAATGGATCCAGCTTTCTTCTTGAGCGCAGCCTTGGATAGTAAATCGACTTCTTTGTTGTTGTCATGATAAGTATGTTTGAAGTTTAACTTGGTGAATGATGTTTGGAGTTCTCGGATCCTTTCCTTCCGGTCGAAGAGGAAGGTGACCTGTAGATTGTTTTTTATTTTTAAGTCAGTCTATGATGATGCGGGAGCCCTGTACAGTAGAAGAAAATATGGATTTAGCCTGGAGGCCATAAGAAAAGAGGCCCAGGCGCCCAGTAATTATGCCCTGGTGTTGGTACCCTGTCCACAATTAAATGTCCATCTGTAGTGAGTATTTGTGGAGACATGTAGCACTCCTCCTGTGCCACTCTGCATACCATTTGATTGAGATGCTCCATCGAACCAGCCTGTGGGAGTCTTCTCCGGGATGGGGGTCTTGTGCTTGGTTGTTTTCCCCATAGCTCTTGGGTGGATGGCAATCCAGGTGTGGTGTAGTCCAAGCGATTTATAGGCTAGAGAGGTGGTTGAAGGAGGTCTATTATCAAAGATAAAGTTGTTTCTGTCAGTCCAAATAAAACAGCAGACCATAGGGGGGAGATTTAAAGAGTGATAGGCAAGTTTGGACCAGTTCTCAAAACAATCTACTAAAGTAATTCCATCCCAGGTATAGTTTAAGTTGAGAGCTATTGTGATGTTGGCCCAGACCGATCTAGTGAAAGCACAGTGGATGAAGATATGATGTGCAGATTTTACAACTTTAAAATAGTATAAAGCAAAAATAAAATAAAAAATCTCAAAAACTTGCATGCCACTATGACTTTGGTGGATTGGACGTTTCAACAAATGCATGCTCAGTGTCATAGCTCACCCATTGCTCAAAACAAAGTTACCAACTTAACGTTCTTGTTGTTTTAGAGGTCACATTTAGTGTCTAACTTCACCCCTGAATAAAAAAGTGGTTCTACCGGTAGCACCCATTTTTTGGGAGTGGTTAAAATTTTCCCATGTTGCCTTGACAACTGATACTATTTCAAACAAAAACTTTTTAATCGACCCTCGAATTAAGACATAGTTGAAACCATGAACTTGACAAATTGTACCATCGTTGATAAAAAAAATAACTCATAAATAGTTGTTTGAAAAATATTTATTAATTACTTCTTTTTTAAAAAATTTACATTAAAAATAAACAATTTGAAATAATAATAAAAACACCCCCTTTTTAAAAGAAAATTGTAACCCCTATTTTTTTTATTTTTTTTAAAGTGAAAAAAAACTAAGAAACTTAGAAAAAAAATTGGAATTATTTTTTAAAAAACACACTTAAACGCAAATTTCAAAAAAATAAAAAAAAAATGCCCAAAAAATGTGAAATTTTTTTGCAAGAAATGCAAAAAAAACAAAAAAATTAAAACCTAAAATAAAAAGAAATAAAAAAACGCTGAAATGAAAAATTAAAAAATAAAAACAAACTAAATTTAAAAATTAAAAAAAAATGAAACAACAAATTTAAATAAAAAAAAAAATTAAAACAAATTCAAAATTTTAATAAACAAATTTTCATTAAAAAATAAAAAATAAAAATCATTCAAACGGAAACAATGAAAAAATGGGACGAAAATGTATTTCGGGGGGACAGCACAATTCTAAGAATCGTGCCTCCCCCCATCAGGTGCCTCTAGCCCCTCCCTCCCATCCCCCTTCCCCCTTACCCTTCCCCTCCCTTTCACCTCCCCCTCCCTACCCCCTCCCATGTTGTGCCACTTGCAAACCATTGTAGGGAGCGATGGGTTCCGCAGAGCATGATTCTGAAAATTAGACCTCCCCCCAGTAGGGACCCCATGCCCCTCCCTCCGAGCCCCCCTTCCCATTCCACTCCCCTCCCCTCCCCTCCCCTCCACCTCCCCCTCCTCGCCACCTCCCACGTCATGTTGCTAGAGGACCACCACAACAAGCAACATGTTCGAACTCATCACTCGTTGCAGTGGTCCTCGAGCGGCACCGCATGGGAGGTGGGTGGGAGGGGGAGGCAGAAGGGAAGGGAAGGGAAGGGGGGTAGGGACCAAGGGCACCGATGGTTGGAGTCACAATTCTTAGAATCACACTCCTCCCCCAAAACACTTTTTCTTACCATTTTTTCATTATTTTTGTTTGAATGTTTTTAATTTGTTTTTTTTAATTACAATTTGTATATTAATTTTGTAAATTTGATTTAAATATTTTTTTTAAATTAAAATTTGTTTTTTCATTCTTTTAATTTGTTCTATTTCTCTTCGGTTTTGAACAGGAATACTACTTCTCTGTGGTTTTGAAATTAATATTTCTCCGCGGTTTGGAACGGGCATACTAGTTCTCTGCGGTTTTGAAATTATATCTCTACGATTTTGAACAGGTATAATACTTCTTCTTTTTTTTAAGTAGATATTTTATTTATAAGATTATATATCTAGGGTTTTCAACACCAATAGGTTTTGAACAGGACTAATACTTCTGTGTTTATTTTATTTTATTTTTTTTAGGATATATTTTATTTCTAAGATTATATATCTAGGGTTTTGAACGGGAATAATCTTTGTAGTTTTTACCTTTTTTACCCAGAATAATCTCTATAGTTTCTCTGGACTTCTCTGTCGTTTTCAAAAATTATTTTTGGCTTCTTCAAAGGGTTGAGCATTTGGACATCTGAAATGAGGCGAGTCACTTTTTACTTTGATTCAATTTTAATTTTACGTAAAGAGATTTAAATATATTTTATTTATTTTGTTTATTTTAAGTTTCAGAAGTAAAAGTTGATTTGAGAGATAAAGTCAATCCATAATAATAATTGTTACATCTTTTTTCTCTTCTTTTCAATATGAGCACTCCACCACCTATTCCAAAAACTTAGCCTAA
>JASDQU010197111.1:4713-19520 GCA_032191745.1 Picea mariana | reverse complement strand
TCCTTAGCGCTTAATTCTTGGAATGAAAACAAACCTTCGGTAGAACGAAACTTAGGCATAATTGACAGTTATTTGCAGATTTTCCACCTGCACTTTGAAAATTCTATGATTGGGTGATGCTTTGTGCATTATCTCCCAATACTTGTGCGTGGTTGTGTGCCTTTAAATATTTATTGACCTGGAAAAAAAAAAGGGCTCATGAAATTTCTTTCTCAGCATCCACCCTTGAACTCTGATTGATTTGAACCTATAAGTTATCCTCTAGGCACACTTCAATATATATACTCGATGATACATTTGGGACCTGAATTGCGGGATTTAATAGTGCTTTCATAAGTGATCTCCTGTAACGTTTCACAAAATTTCAGACAATCATTCTGCTAGGAAATCTTGGGAAATCTTGGCATTTTTTCTTTGACATTTGGTAGCTTGGATACAATATTTCTATGTATGTGCATGATCTCCACCAGCATTCCCTAATTTCCAATGCATGGAAAGTTGTGCATCGACTATCTCCAACACCTGGGATCTTTTTTTTATTATGGTATGAGGGATTTATCTCACATTGGTAGGATAGAGGCACCTTTTGGTGTGTATATACACCATTATATACAATGCATGTTGACGCATTGTGCAAACACTATGCTCCTCCCCTTGGGATCCTCTATGGTTCCTTATGTTGTGTTGCGATACTTGGTTTGGCTTGATAATTGGAAGACTTGGAGATATTAGACTCAGGCCCAATATATTTTACAAACCACTGTTTTCACTTTGCTAATAAACCTGGGAGAATCAGTATCTTTAAAAAGTAAGTTTTTTGTTTTCCAAACCTGATAAATTTTTTACCAATATTTCCATATTTTTGTCATTGATAAAACTGGCACGAGCGACTAGCTTCATGGTGGAAAATTTGGAATTTCTCCACTTGCGAGAACAAATGAAATTGCGTGTGCTACAAAATAATCTAGTTCATTGGCGTTGCAAAACTAATGCTGCAAAAGTGCCATAACGCTGCAAAATGACTAAATTTGAAAATGAAAATTTATGTGCTAACACGAACTGCAGTCCCCATTCTGTACCATAACATAAAATTGGAGACTCTACGAGGTAATTTTTTTTTAATAGTCTTTCATTGGTTTCTTCTACCTTGTTTAATATTGTTTGTCTCTTGATTCGTTTTTGTTTTGATGCTTGAACTATTATAGATATTTGTTTAATCTAGAAAATATTTTGTGCTTTTTTTACCACTTCTAGGATTCAACACTCCCGTATAGTGTCCCGCGGAGCATTGAAAATCCTTATCAACACTCCTTGTTAGTGTTTTGAGGGTCATTGACCCCTTTTCAACACCCTGTATACCTTGTTACAAAAGCATTGATCTCCTTCCTAGGTTTGTTTTGAGCTCATTTTTCCTTTGTTTTCTCAGATTTTTGACTCAAATATTTGAACTAGAGTCCTATGAACTTGATTTTTTATTTTCTTGATTGAAGTTGAGTAATTATAACCTTTTCTTGCTTCTTTTGAGTTTGCAAATATGCCAAATTGTGAAATGTGCATGACTTCCTTGGGATAACCTCATCCTTTGGTCAAAGTATGTCTTACCAATAGTTTGATCGTCATCATGAAGGTTCTCAAACTTCTCTTATCTTGATTTCAAGACTTTATAAGTGTTTCACTTGATTGATTTTGAAGTCTTCCTCATTGATTTGGGATTGCAAGTGTTGCTTCGAGCATTGTGTTTTAGCTTTTTATGGTTTTCTTTAGAAAGATTTTGATCCTTTGAATGTTTGAAGCTCTGTGGTATTATTGAAAAATGACATTAATCCTTGATTATTTCCACACAATTTCTGAGGTTACAAGAAGTGTTATTCTCTAGTTTACATCTGTTTGTTCTTGTGTTAGAAGCATTCTGACATTTGGATTCTTTCAGTTCTTTATTGAGTGCATGTTTTGTTTAGATTTTTTTCTTTGTAACCCTTTGCCTCAATATTGAAATATTTCATTGAGAGTAAGGAAGAAGAAAAAATTTCATTTGAAAAAATTTCATTGCATTTAAAAACAAACAATGATTCTTGCATTCTAGTTAGTGGGTGGAGCCAGGAATCATGTATCCTACAATTTCTTTGACTCATATACCAAACACCTTTTTCATTAAAAGATCAGTTCATGTTTCTTGCATTGAATGTTACACTTGTTTCTTTTCTTGAAACCTCTTTCTCCTTTCTATAGATAGGATTCATCGAAACTAAAGATTGCATTCCATTCATTTTTTCTTTTGAAGTCTTCTTGGAGTCAGACTGATAACACCATATAGTTTCACTTCCATTTACCATTTTGAGCAACAAAAACCATAAAAGGAACAATCTCATAATCTAAAATCAATTAGACTTTTTTATTTTATATAAAACCAACAAGTATATGATTTTAGGGCCTTGGTTGTAGGGTGGAGAGTAAATTCTCCAAGTCCACTGAAACAAGACTATAAAACAGTAAAGAGTGACAAAATCCAACTGTTGTATAGGCATAGCTGGGGACCCCCTCTAACATGGGGGATAAAAATGAGGTCTCATGAAGAATATAAACAAACATTACCCCTCCAAAGTGTGACCAATCGTAGTGGAAATAGTGTATATTGGGGGTTTTTCTTAAGTGTTATTGGTTCATTTGGTTTAGGTGCTTCGTGAAATATCAAATCCATTCGAGGTCCTCGGGAGTATTATTGGTACACTTGTATTCAATCCTCTTGAAGAGCTTCATAATTTTTTATCCTACCCATATGTTCAGTCCCGACTGTCGACTGTACCCCCCCTGAGGTCAACTGTGAGTTGGTAACCGTAGTAACGTTTCCTAGGTATCTATAGAGGTGATTGTAGGGGGGTTTCCATGACACCCGAGGAAGATGGCATATTAAACTTCCATTACCTTTGGAGGGTGACCCCATGAAGAAAGGGTTTATTTCACCGAGAAGGGCTATTACGTGGAGGTCGAGGTAACTATTTCTCATATATTTGTTTATGACCTCATCTCCCATCTCTGGAAGATCCTTACTTCCTTTTTTCCCTGTTACAAGGGAGTTTTTTTCTTAATCTTATATTATAGGGACTTTGATAGTGTGTTATATTTTATTTAGTGACCTTAGGTTAAGTCTGTATCTATGGAAACATTTCCTGGGACTACCAACCAAGGAACCCATTTTCACGAGGAACCATCTATTTTTTCTTATTTTGAAAACATTGGTCCTCCCTATATTGTTACTTTTAGTCGTCCCGAATTCACCATAGGGTTATTGGTATGGTTTTTTTCCACTTAGGTGATCCCAAATGCTCCTTGTTCTTTGAATGAAATCCCTCCACTCCAAGAACATCAACCTCATGTTGACCCTTTTCCCTCTTCACCCATTGCATATTCTTCCCTTTCTTCTTCTTCTCCCGGTGAAAGTCTTAATACTAGTAACCAGGAGGTTCAAAAGAAGAAGAAAAGGAAGAAAAATAAGAAGAAAAATAGAAAATGGGGTAATCAAACAACCATTGATAGTCATGCTGAGAGTGTTGATGATATTGAAAAGTCTACCAACACACGTTGCAAACCAAAATTCCCTTGTAGGATTTGTAAGAGTGACCACCTTCTTAAAAATTTCCCTATTATTCCCAAGGTTTTAGAAGTGTGGTCTCATGGTTCTCAACAAACCATGTTTCTAGTTGTTGCAGGTCATGTTGGTGACAACCCATCAACCAATAATCATTAGGTTGGGGGAAAAAATGGTAAATTCAATATTCGTTGTTGGTATGCAGGGAAATGCACAACACTTACCTTTTTGATCGTATGGATGAAGCTTCAAAATTGTTGGAACACATTTTTATTTCCAGGAAACAACTTGCACTTTCTTTCCATGAACCTTCTCCCAACCAACCATTGGTTGATAAAGTGGTCGGTCTGATTCCATCCTCAATCGATCCCTCTCTCTCTCCTTGGAGAGTGAAGTTAATAAAGTGGTTGATCCAATATAATCCTTGATCGATACCACTCTTCCCTTGGAGAGTGAAGTGGATACACTCAGGTATTTCTTGTCACTTCATATTCCTTCGGAAAAGGGGGAATTTCACCCATTTCAATAGAAACCCCTCCAAATCTTGAGGTCATTTACTTTGATTGGAATAGTTTGACAGAGCCTCTCCTTCATTCCTACCTTCCTTTCCAAATTATCGTGCAAGTTTGTGATAAGATCATGGTACATAGCACTATTGCTGATGAAGGCTCTTCTATTAGCATTCTATCATCAAGTTCTTGGAAAGCTATGGGTTCCCCTCAGCTTGTGACAGTGACCCATCATCTGTAGGATTTTAACAGAAGACCTAGAGAACCTCTAGGGAGCCTTCCTTAGATATCCATCACCTTAGGAGGGAAAACTGTATGTATTGATGTTATGATAGTCCACAAACCCTTGGAATTTAATTTTCTCCTTGGGTGGGACTATGTTTATGCTATGAAACTTGTTGTGTCCACACTCTTCTGAGTGATACATTTCCCTCATAATGGAAACATTGTGACCATTGAACAACTTTTGTTCGTTGGTCATGATTTGACTGCAAAACATCTGACTCCTCTAAGTGTTCCTTATATGAAAATGGTATCCCACCTGCCACAGGTTAATTATGTGGAATCATGTCTTGTGTGTTCAACTTCGAATGAGAAGGATCCTTTCTCTATATGGTCGCTTTCTCTAGACTTAGATCCGGTAGTTGACATGATGAACTACTCAGTAGGGGATTTGGACCCTGATCTTCCCTGCGTTACCCCTATTGAGTCCCTTGACATGTATTCCTTCCATAGAATTGTTATTCCTTGTAATGAAAACCTCTTGGTAGCCATGGTCAAGGGTTTCAAGAAAAGTTCCCATTTCTATGTCAAGCTCATTAAAAAATGAAACAAAGGATTACAAGAAAAGTTCTCGTTTTTGTGTCAAAATCGTTAAAAAATGAAATAGATGATTTCAAGAAAAGTTCTTATTTCTGTGTCAAGCTCGTTAAAAAATGAAACAAAGGATTACGAGCATATTTCGTGTTTCTATGTAAATATCATTAAGAACTAAAACATATAGTCACGAGCATAGTTATTTTCCTGTGTCAAGCTCGATAAAAAATGAAACAAATGACTATGAGCATAGTTCATTTTTTGTGTCAAGCTCGTTAAAAAATGAAACATATGAGCACAATTCATTTTTTTGTCCATCTCGTTAAAAAATGAAACATATATCCATGAGCATAGTTCAATTTTTGTGTCAAGCTCATTAAAAAATGAAACATAATCCCCTCTACTTGAAATTTCACTAGATCTAGTACCTGAACCTTCATTTCCTCCGTCTGTGTCAGTTGATCCTCTTTCTTCCTTCCTATATGGTGAGCCTATTCCTATTAGTATCTAGGATTCATTTCGGGTGTAGAATAAGAGTCGGAGGATGAAACGAATCTTGGGCGACATGTCTCGAGCCTCTTGACATCATGATAAAGTTAAGCTTCTAGCTTCTGCTGATCATGTTGGGGGAAAAGTACCAACCTTTGGACATCATGCTGGGAAGGAAACCTGCTAATTGGTATCACTCAAGCATAGTTTCATTCTCTATTTCAATCTTGTGTAAAAATGAAACCAACCCTGAGAACAATTTATGTTCAGTTTCAAGGTCGTGTAAAAATAAAACCAACCCCAAGTAAAATTTTATTCTCTATTTCAAGCTTGTGTAAAAATGGAACTGACCATGAGCACATTTTTATTATGTATTTCAATATCATGTAAAAATGAAACCAACCCAAGCATAGTTTTATTCTCTGTTTCAAGATCGTGTAAAAACCAAACCAACCCCGAGAACAATTTTATTCTATGTTTCAATCTCATGTAAAAATGAAACCGACCACGAGCACAATTCACTTTCTGTGTCAAGATCGTTAAAAAATGAAGAAAACAACTGAGAATATTTTTATCACTTTTTTCAGGTTCGTAAAAACCATATGAAAAAGGAACTCTTTCAAGTACAACCAAGCATATTTTTATCACTTTTTCGGGCTCATAAAAACCATATGAAAAAAGAACTCTTTGGAGTCTCCTTTAATATCTTTTTAGACTCCGTAAACATGAAAAGATTTTCAAGTGATCTTGTTTCCTTTCACAATCGTTAAAAGGTTTGGAAGGGAGTTTATTTGGTATAATTTTAACCCTTTTTCAGACTGGATGGACTAACTATGAAAAATGTATACTCTGGTCAATCATGAATATAATATTTCTCCCTTGCATTGTTTTACACTTTTTTGGGCTTGGGGGGACTAAATTTACGAAAAATAACACCCTTGGAGTTGTCTTTAAGATATTTTCTGACTCTCTAAAAATGAAAAGACCACCGAGCTTTCCTTCTTTGGGCTCATAAATTTATGCATTGAAGGACCCATATAGGACCAAATCCCTCATTCTTTAGGTTCATTAAACAAGTAACGAGGGAATCATTGAATATGAGTTATACCAAGCATATATTATTCTCCTCAATATCATTAAAAACAAAGAGGTACTTGTTGATACTGAGAGGGGGGTGAATCAATATCAAGTACAATTTAGAAACTTTTCCAACTTATACTTCAACCATATTATATATTCAATTATATCCAATGAGAAAAGAACAATAGTAGAAGAGTTACAACAATACGCCACAATACACCATGCACAATATATGAGAAATAACCAATAGCTGTTATTAAAGGGAAGTAATGACTTCCAAAGGTATCTACAACTTCCAAATATAAAGGGATGGATAAACCTCCAAAAGGAAGTTACAATCCTCCAATATTAAGAGAGGTTTGACCTCTCCATCCTTTCCCTTTACTTACACCCAATAATATATGAGATATTGTAAAACTTTACATTAAATCATCACCATCAACTAAACATCACATAGAACCTGATAATTCTTCCTGAGACTTCTTCAAATTCTGCAATTCTTCACTTCTTGGAATATTATGACCCTGTAGATAATATTACTCAATGTATTCTATGAAACTCCTCCAAGTTTCCCTCCTTGAATCCTCCCCAAAATCAAGTCATAGAGAAAATGGTAGACCTTATTCAATTTTGGTTTATCGAGGAGAGAGAACTTGTATAGAATGCACTGCGCTCCATATTTAACATCAGATTCTGAAATTTGCACACAAAAAACTATGGACTGTACTCTATAAAATGAAATTGGTATCACTTCATTTAGATTTTCTATCAGTAATTTATTATTGTTTTACCCGGAACACCTATTTATGACTAGCTTGAGGACTAGTCAAAAACCCTATCTTCCACAGAGTGTATCTCCAAAATTGTAGTGAATAAAGGGATGAAAGTTTTACCATAGGTACCTAGATATGTCTTCTAAATACCATATCAATTTCACCATCTGAATTTTTCTAGAAAAAAACGTTATAGCGAAAATGGTAAGATGACTTGTAAATAATATACCTTAGAACACATCATCAAAAGACTTCATCCTCCCTTGAAATCTGACCTTCTTTGATTCATATTTCCTCTGAAATTAGACTTGCGTGTGTAAAATGAATGTACAATGATATGTATTTATACCATTTATTTCACTTCCTTTTAACATTAGGGCCGACCTGAAACTTTCTTATTTTGTAATTCTTTTCTTTAATTATCTTCAAGGCTGACTTGTACTTCCTTCTTCAATTCACTTTGTCATCTTCAAAAATTCATTTCTCCTCAACCATGAGGATCCACGTGATGTTCCACCTACCACTGAAAACAACATGATGTATACTATCCATCCATGGGTGTTGTGTCTGCATGTGCACTTTCCTTCATGTCCAAATACCTTCATCAATATTGTGGTCCAAAACCAATGACTAGGGTTGACATCAATGACAACAACCAATCTTCCAACAATATCCCCCTTTGTCATTGATGTTAACACTCATGCTCCCCCAGTGATCATGATCCCAATTTATCTCCCCCTTTGACATCAATCGAAAAGGGTGGGGTTGGTCCCCCTGATTTTAATGGCAAAAGGTAACTCTCTTCTTTAGGGTTGCTCCCCCTAAACATGTGGCACTCAATAATACTTCTTCCTCAGTTTTGGTCGTTGGGACTTTTTCTTCCTTGGAATCCTTTTTTGTGGCTTATGTCTTCTCTCTCTTCTTCATTTCTAGGATGTATATGTTGTTTGGTTTTCTTGTTGTAGTTTCAACCAATCTTCCTGAATAGTTTTTTCTGATTTTACATTTTCAGGAGTCAAACGTAAGAGTGTATCCTTGATCACATATTTTTTTTGACATTGAGGAGATTATGATTCAGATCTTCAACCAATAGTACTTTTCCTGCTTCTACATTTTCACTTCCAAGATTTACAGTTCCTTTTCCAAGTATTTTGGTAGATGAGTCATCTCCAAATGCAACATTTCCACCCTTTTTCTTCAAGCTGGAAAATTTTCTTTGATCTTTGGTCATGTGAGATGAGCACCCACTATCTATGAACCATTCATCTTCTTCTTTGCATTCTTTAGCGACCAATGCTATTCGACATTTTTCGTTGTGTGGAATTTCTTTCCTTTTCCATGTTGTAGTTGGTATAGGGACATTTGGAATAGGATTAGCTTCCTTCATCCCTCTGCAATCTCGTGCTTTGTGACCAAGATAATTGCACTTGTAGCATACAATATTTTGATCCATTAATGGGTCAAATGGATTATAATTTTTGTTGGCAGGTCTACAAACATTTCCATATCTACTATTTGCACCATTCATGTAGCTTGCATAGTTATTCCTTTCATTTATTCTACAATTGATTGTCTTGTGTCCAAAATTTCCACAAGTATAACAATGTCCAAGAAAGAAATTTTGATACCTGGGAGTAAGTGATCTTATTTGTGGTGTGGTCCATATGGGTTCACGATATATTCTTCTGTAGTTTCCTTCATAATTTTTTGTTTCATACCTTATGGGAGAGGATCTTCTTCATGTCTCGTTCCTTTTGATTTCTAGTCTTCTATCTTGTTGTTCAACTTGTTCTGGAGTGTTGGTTTCATCATTTTCATCTTCGTTCTTTTTTTTTGTTTTCTTCAAACTGTCATTGTATCCTAGTCCCATCTTTTCGTTTGGATATCTTTGACTACTAAGGATCTCATCTAATTTTTCCATTCTTTTTTCAAACTTCTTCAACTTTTCTATTGTCAATAGTATCTCCCCTTTTGTGTGATCCAATTCTTCTTTCAATTTCTAATAATATTATAATTTTTCCTTCAAGCTATCAATGGTATTTTCAAGCTTGTAATTGTCTTCTTCATAGCTACTCAATTCACCTTTTAGTATTATGTTTGTGTTTCTAAGCATTCTATTTTCAGTTTCAACATGCTTCAACTTTTCAAGAGTATCATCTTCTTGTTCACTCTATGCATTGTCTTTGTATCCCCAAAAGGAATCAAGGTTGGTTTCTTCATTTGAATCTTCTTCAGAAATGGTTTCTTCTTCTTTAGAAATCTCATGATCATCATCCTGAGTTTCTTGGGTTATGAAGAGGACTTCTTCTCCATCATTATCTTCTTCATCACTCTCATCTGAGGAGATGTCATCATCCTTGGAGTAGAAGCTCTTTTTATTGTTGATACTTCTCTTTTTATAGTAGCAGTTTTCAACAATATGCCATATTCTACAATAGTTAAAGCATTTGAGAGGAGACTTACCTTTGTATCTTCCACTTCCCTTCTGGAACCTTCTTACAAAATTTGTTATTTCTTCATCAAGGTTGTTATCCTTGTATTTTTTCTTCTTTATGGCTTTAAAGGCTGCTTCATTGTTTGGATGGTCACTTTCTGTACCTGTTCTCATTTCATATGCTAGAAGAGACCCATGTAATTCATCCATTGTCATTTTTTCCAAGTCCCTAGTTTCTTCAATGGAAGAGACCTTAATATAATATTTCAAGAGGAGTGATCTCAACACTTTTTGTAAAACCAAGGATTCATCTATCTCTTCACCTAATCCTCTGATAGCATTAACAACTTCATCAAATCTAAGAAAATAGATTCCAATATCTTCCTTTTCATTCATTTTCAAATTTTCAAATTCTTCTCTATGTCGTTGAAGCTTGACCTGCTTAACTTTTGGATCACCTTCATAGATACTCTTGAGTTTGTCCCATACTTATTTACCARTGATGTAGCYCATCACTTTTCTAGCAATGGTTAGTGCCAATTCTCCTAGAATAAAATGTCTGGATTTTGAATTACAACTCATAAKCTTCTTCTCATTTKGATTGGTTGGAGCATTATTTGGGATTACACATCCATTTACAATTGAGTACCAAATGTCTACTCCCAAAGTTGTTAGGTAAGTTTTCACTCTATCAATCCAGTATGCATAATTTCTTCCATCAAATCTTTGAATCCCATTTGAAATGTGCTCATGGTCATCCATCTCTTCTCAGGATTTTCCTTCCAGTGGTTAAATTGTTCTGAAGGCAACCTGCTCTGATACCAATTGTTGATACTCAGAGGGGGGTGAATCAGTACCAAGTAAAATTTAGAAACTTTTCCAACTTATACTTCAACCATATTATATATTCAATTATATCCAATGATCAAAGAACAGTAGTAGAGGAGTTACACCAATACACCACAATAAACCATGCACAATATATGAGAAATAACCAATAGCTATTGTTCAAGGGAAGTAATGACTTTCAAAGGTAGCTACAGTTTCCAAATATAAAGGGAGGGATAAAACTCCAAAAGGAAGATACAATCCTCCAATATCAAGAGAGGTTTGACCTCTCCATCCTTTCCCATTCCTTCCACCCAAGAATATATGAGATATTATAAAACTTTACATTAAATCATCACCATCAACTAACCATCACATAGAACCTGATAATGCTTCCCGAGACTTCTTCAAATTTTGCAATTATTCACTTCTTGGAATATTATGACCCTGTAGATAATATTACTCAATGTATTCTTTGAAACTCTTCCAAGTTTCTCTCCTTTAATCCTCCCCAAAAAGAAGTCACAGATAAAATGGTAAACCTTATTCAATTCTGGTTTATTCAGGAGAGCGAACTTGTACATAATGCCCCATGCTACATATTTAACATAAGATTCTGAAATCCCTAGACATGAAACTAAAGACTGTACTCTATCCAATGCAATTAGTCTCACTTAATTTGGATTCTCTATCAAGAAGTTATTACTGTTTTACCCGGAACACCTGTTTATGACTAGCTTGAGGACTAGTCAAAAGCCCTATCGTCCACATAGTGGATCTCCAAAATTACTCAATCTATTCTCTGAATATTATGACCCTGTAGATAATATTACTCAATGTATTCTCTGAAACTCCTCCAAGTTTCTCTCCTTGAATCCTCCCAAAAAAGAAGTCATAGAGAAAATGGTAAACCTTATTCAATTCTGGTTTATTCAGGAGAGCAAACTTGTACAGAATTCCGCATGCTACATATTTAACATTAGATTTTTAAATCCCCAGACATGAAACTAAAGATTGTAATATATCCAATGCAATTGGTCTCACTTAATTTTGATTCTCTATCAAGAAGTTATTACTGTTTTACTCGGAACACCTGTTTATGACTAGCTTGAGGACTAGTCAAAATCCCTATCTTCCACATAGTGTATCTCCAAAATTATAGTGAATAAGGAGCTAATACAATTTAGTCATTTTATTATGAGGATAGGTATTCCTACCTCAAGGATGATACATATATATTGTTTGATGTTAATTTGCAGCTTCTTCTAGGATCTCCTAATCCAATTCCCTTGTATTAATATTTTTGTAAAGTGTTTTAGCCATCAATTTCTCCTTTGACCTCACACTTTAGGGGGCATATGTTACACACCTAAATGTCGTACTTAAGTTTTATATGTGTCATATGCACCTTACTAAGTGTTGCATGCACTTTATCAAGTGTCGTATGCACCTTACTAAGTGTTGCATGCACTTTATAAAATGTTGTATGCACCTTACTAAGTGTTGCATGCACTTTATCAAGTTTCGTATGCACCTTACTAAGTGTCGCATGCACTTGATTAAGTGTCACAACTTTGACACCATAGAAGAACATTTTTCATAATCCCTAAGTCATTTTGGAGTAGAAAACCCACCATAAGAAGGTTGAGACAATGCCTTTTACCTTGATATTTTGACCATTTTTGAAGGTCAATGCACACTTGCCCATGTATAGAGAGAATTGAACTATTTTCAATGCTCCCCTTCCCATGTATAGGGAGCATCATCAATTTTATGTGCTCGATGTTTTGGGAATGTTGAAGTGGTTAGAGAGAGATATGGCTAGCCCACCTTATTCTAAGGGTTAGTTTCAAGAGGATGAGGTCAAAGATTTGAGTCATATCTCATGGATCCATCTTAAGTAAACTCAATCTCAATCTATGGAGAAAAATCCTCAACCATTTCCTAAAATACTTCATGATGGTTAATCCTCCAAACTTCTATATAATGAGTGAATTCCAAGGTGAAAATGGAGGAGAATCCATTAAAGCATCATAATTATTATCTTGATACATCCAGGAGAGGGTTGGATAGGAGATCTTGGAGGAGCTTMTGCAACGTCAACRTYRGATCATAAGTGCTTCACTATGGATTTCTATTAATATACAACTTGKCTTATTCCCTTAATGTTTTTTGTCATTGGCTCATGCATGTCTATTGTTGTGAGATTAATCATAGATAGATTTATTTACATATAAMAATATAGAGTAGAATAAAGGAGATTTCKCTTTGTTCATTGAAGGTCCTATCTTGCACCTAGGAACTTGGTCAACAAGGCCAAAGGCTGGAGTAGTGAGGAAAACCATCGTAAAAAGGTATGTCATCCATATCTTTCCTCTTACTATGATTGTTGAAATAGGTATAAAGGGAAGTTAGTGTCCATTTGTTTTCTTCTATCTTTGGATCAAACAAGGGGCATTGATCCAAAGGGGGGTGTCACATGTCCGCAGGGGGAACTTTATGATAATATACTTGATAACCTGCCTAAAGCTATACCCACTCCACAGGTTGAGAAATTTGCAGAATTGGTAGAATAATTTATTCAAGATCCTCCAAACGACCTTATGGATACTTAGGAAGACACTTATTCTGCTCAGAATACGAGCTCAGTTAAGGAATGTATTTATCCATTACTACATGATCCACAACAATGTCATGCAATACTGGAATTGTGCTTGGAACACATAGACATGATTGGGACACTTCCTCAAGAAGTCTAGGAAAAGCTTGCACGTAACTTTTGAGCTACTTTTGCTAGTCCTGATGGCACATGAACCCCCAATATGTCTGAATGATCTGTTTCCAATGCCCAATCGATTTCCTTAATGTTTTCCATGGATCCATATCTCACTAGTGGAGAGCTCGAAGCCTAGTCCACACTGTTGATTTTGCATCTTATCCATGTCTCTACTAATCAACTTGAGAGGTGAATAACTTTGGTCAATTAGACAAATGAAGAGCTCATACAACAGATGCACCAGTTGTGTGAGGACATAGTTGCAACATCTTCAAACCAGGATCATGAGCATGGATTTTGCACACAGGTTGAGTCTACTATTGCGACATTTATGACAAGTTTGTCTAGGTGTGGCCCACATTTATGAAGGTTTCTCCTTAGCGTCCTGAGAATATTACCCCATTTACGCTAGTTCACATGGTTGAGCTTATGATTGAAGCATGGTCGCAATTAGTAGGGAGAACAAAAAACATTCTTTAACAAATAGAAGTTATTCAACTCAAGGAGCAGGAGAATCTTAAGGCCATGCTTGAAAAGATCACCTAGGTTGTTGCAGAAGGAGACATAGTCTAGCCCTCCTTTCATCATTGGGATAATGAGTGTAGTCAGCTACTTGCCATGGTCAATGATTGGGTTGACATATTAGAACATAGGAACAAGCAGGTAGAATAACTATGGATTCAAATTTAACAAATGAACAAGGAGGTGTAGGAAATATCTTATCCCATTATGCAGTAGGAGAAGTTCACAGAGATCTAAGATGACGATGAAATAATAGATGAGATGTATGAGGCTACTTAGGCTGCCAAAAAAGAACTTAGGGACTTCAAGCCTACAATTTAGGATACCTATGTCAAGATGAAATAGTTGGATTTGGCTATAGAAACTGAATGGTAGACACTTCTAGCCATTAATCTTGCAGAGCCCGATGTTGCAGTTGCACAAGAATTTGTTCTAGGAACTTCCAATTTGGTGCAGAAGTGGTAGGACCAGGTAAAGAAGTATGAAAACTTTCACTAGTAAGTTGTAAATATCATCCCAGAGTTGGGCCCTCCTTTTGAAGGAAGCCCCAGTGAGGAATCAAAGAGTTGACTCGGGATGAGTTAATGGTTATGGTCGGGGCCTGTTGGGTCCTCTATTTTTGGAAATGATGAATTTTTGGGAAAAGTGCTATATGTCATTTGGAAAAGCAGTGGAAACCACCATAAATAACAAGTTCCAGTTCGATGAGAAGAAAAAAATGCCAAGAGAAGCGAGGACTAGAAGGAAAAAAACTAAAAAATAGCAGAAGATACAATAGCTAATGAAAAATAAAGAATCCAAGAAGTGAACAAGGGAAACATATAAATATGGGAGTTATGTAACAATAAAGGGGTTGGTTGGTTGGTAGTAGTTGTCGTTGTTATTATTTTTGTTGAGTAGGATATATTATCCTTGTAGCTTAGATTTTTGGGTTATGCTTTGGCTATATGAGTCTTGTCTTGCTAATGTAAGGGTCTTTGCCAATAGTCTTGTT
>JASDQU010197110.1:16632-27094 GCA_032191745.1 Picea mariana | reverse complement strand
TCTCCTCTACCTCCCTCCCGACTCAAATCTCTGAGGTGAATGCAACTCAATCTGCCTCTTCACAACAATCCGGGGGTACGAATAAAACAAAAAATAAACCAAATAATAATAATAATAATAATAATGAACATCCTGTTGACGGGTGAAATTGTCCGTCCGTCAATTGAGAGAGTGGAACCGGTCCGAGGTTGTCTAAATAACCCAAGCCGTTTGGAATGAACCACCCTGACGGGTTTAACGGCTCCGTTGGCCTCCCTAAGGTCCTAAGAAAACCAAAGAGGAAACTAACCTAAACTAACTAATCTAATTATAACAAATAAAACTAACTAAAATTAACTAAAACTAACTAAAAGAAACTAAACTAACTAATCTATCTAAAACAAATAAAACTAACTAAAACTAACTAACTAAAACTAACTAATATACTAATCTAATTAAAACAAACTACTAAATTAAATTAAAAGTAAATACTATTATTCTAACTATCATATACAATCTACTAACTACTATTATAATAACTCAAATCAACTATCTAATTACCAGCTGTAATATTACTTATTCACAAATGTACACTATAAACAACCTACAGATTTAATTAAAACCTGCAAAACTCATGTGTTTTCTACCCTAAGACAGCAAGATATGTTTTTTGATTTTTATATTTTATGAAAAATAAATAAAACTACTGAAATTAAACAATCTAATATATTTACTGAAATCAAACAATCTAATATAAATCTAATTAAACTTATATTTAAATTAAACTACTTAATGAAAACAACAAAGAAAAGATTAACTGACCTGGAAGCGCTCCTAATTTGTCCCGTGTATGATAACTCTGAGGCTGGTCGGAGGAAGTAAACTCGCACCAGATTGATCCAAAAGCTTCTCGTAAACGATAAGCTGTGCTGCTCTTTGAGTTGTTAACAGGACAAACAAGACATAAAAAATCATAACAATCTTATGATTATAAATCTCTGCAATAAGGGAAACCTGTTATGCAAAAACTTATATTTGATAATTCAACTTTTGAAGAAGATAAACCTGCCATTCACAAACTGAATTAGACAATTGCTATGTCTTTTATACACTTGGAAGAAACCAGATATGAATTACAGTGATTAAAATTATATCATTTGCACATGATCAAGATAGCTAAAGTAGTCATAAACCATATACAAATTGATATACACAACATGAAACAAAATGTTGATATAATGAGAAGCTAAAGCTGTGACAAAACACCAAATTCTGCTTCAGTCTGTATTAAAACTCCATATCCTTGTTCTCCCATGAATGAGGATCTACATTATTACAAAAATCGTAGGTATATATAAGTCTCTCCACAGGGTAAAACCTCCCTGTGGATAATATCAAAATGTTTTACATAATCTGGGAAATATCCCAAAATCAACTAAACTAGGAAATCAAAATGCAAGTGAAATCTTTGAAATATCCCCTAACTGCTCAATAAAGCCACTGCCATTTCGAATTTACCTGCAATAGACAAAAAATAACCAATTAGAAAATCATCTCATCAATAAAACAATAAAAAATTGATCCTACAGACTTAGCTACAGAATCATCTGATTCTGTAGCTTGTCTAAAATAGCATACATGACCAGATAGAGATCAAACAAAATCTTTTTCAAAAGAATTAAATCCAATTTAATTTTCTTTTAATAAATATCGAAAATGAATTACTATAATTCCAATGAGTTTATCATTCAAATTAAACAAAATCGAAAGGGATGCAATCGAAACAGGATAAGAATGCTCTGTTTTTTAGTCACCATACAATCAGATCAAATGGTAACCAAACTGTTTCAGATCGAAGTGAAATATATCGTGAATCATATCATATAAGATACGATGTAATCCAACACGATCATAATCGATACAATCATAATCGATTTGTCACGGCTGTAACAATGTGCATAAGATTCATATTGTTTTAATCAAATACCAATATGGAAAGACTGTTACGATTATTGCCAAATAAACATTCATAACAGCATCAAACTTCTCCATAGATTTCATTCGTTGAGCGTTTACACAGTCAACAAACAGGATCACATAGTGATCGTAACCATCAACAACAATGATAATCATAAACTGGACAACAATCGAAACAAATCGTGACTGAGTCAAATAGAGAAACAAATCGTAATCCTGGGCATAATCACTTTCGTTCCCAAATCAACTTTGAATAGTATATTTGTTGCAATATGAACCGAGATGATAACACGGTCAAACAAAACAATGCGAATCGATTAGTTGGATATAACAGTTATGACTCATATCTATTTGCAATTTGGTTATGCCTTAATAGAATGGTATTCAAATTGGTCAAAAGACATGGAATATAAAATCATAACAGCTAACCATTATCGCCAACCATATCATATAGAATATAACCAATTTCAAATTGAAACATTGACTGTGTTTGAAATTGAAATACCAGAAACAGCTTATGTCTAGAAAAGATATTAACAACTTCAATAAGCAACAGAGTATTCAATTCAAACTAAATTAAAACAATCAAATCCATACCATGATCAATAGAATCAAAACTAAATCCAATCAAAACTAAAACGATAAACGAAATTTGATTTATCAAAACAAAATTATATACAATAATGCATGTTTATGTGTCAAAACAAATCCACGCTATACACAGAGCTGTGAGTTTATCATATAAACAGGTGATAGTCATACCAGTGAGGCTGCTCGAGCTATGCCAGCTTTGAGTTCACAACCGCTGTAGCAGACTCCACATTCTTAAACAGAATAGAGCCTGTTGTTCGCTGTTTCTTATTAGTGGCTGTCGATTTAGCCTTTTGACTGGTGAGCCTTGCAACTTGATCCTCCAGAGCATGAATTCTGGACTGTAGCATTGGCACATCGAGGTAATACCTTTCTAACCATGAGCCACACTGATCACATGGTGGAGCAGCTGGTTCGGATAGAACAGGAGGGGGTTTTGACGAGTCACCGAGGGTTTCACAAGGCATTTTGATGTCTGGATAATTAGGATCATTTTGCAAGCAAGGTGGTAGGTTTTTGACAAAGTCGTATGAGGGTTTGTCACACAGACCTTCTGAATAGGGATACTCACTTGCCAGGTAATGGTCAACCTCCGAGTCAGAATATTCACTCACCATGATAGGGTCAGGGTTGACAGGAGTTTTCAGTTTGTTTCTTGCCATGCGAAAGATTAATCGGGCGTTCTTTTTACCTTCAGAATTCGTAGTAGGTTTGGTTTTAGGCTTTTTAGCCAGAGGTTTAACATTTTCGACATCTTTGGTCACAAAATTGGGTAGGTCAATAGGTGAGTCGGGTAGGGGTTTAGGTAACAGAGCACTGTAAGGAACAGGGGGTACTGACTTGCTCTCGATCACCACAGGTTTGTCAACCTGTGGTGGGCTTGAGTCCTCAAAATTATTGCGAATAAGAAAATCATTCCAACAGTCTCGGCGTAATCCCAAATGACAAACAACAAGCATTTTAATTAACCCAAAGTGAAAAAGGCTGTTATCGACCTGGTTCCGTTTTTATCTTTTAGACATTTTAAACAGACTCCTATGCAAGTAATAAGGCATATTAAGCTCAAAGCCCATGAAAACCATAAGTAGTCAAAGGTGGTACAAGAAAACGAAACCATACCGGCCCTCGCAGGTGATAAACTGCTTGGTTATCATCAGCAAGTCATGCCAACGTTGCTTGAGCATGTTCACGGGCAAACCTTTGTCACAGGAGTTCACCCTTCATGACTGGAAGAGCAATGTCCACGGGACATCTTCCACTTTGCAATTTTTTGACCATTTCTGTCTAGTAGCAGGCAGACCGGTAGCTAAACTGAGAAATTGCTCGTCAATTTCCAACTGCACATCCCCAACCTTGGCTCGACAGCCATCAAAGGTTAATGCGAATTGTCGAGCCACACCAGGGTTAAAGCCATCAAACTTTCGTATGAACGCGAGCCATCCAAATTCCTCAAGGTCGCTGTAAGCACCGTCGAACATCAACAAAGCTTGGCAACCATTGGGTTCAGCCCTTACGACTGGAGCCATGGTGCAGGCTCATGGTAGGGTTTGGATTGAACACAACAACACAGGAGCAAAGTCATTTGGGTTAACAGCTATGAGCGCTCAAAGGGGAGGCAAATTAATGTGCGCGTGCGAGGGTGGTGGGATTACCACCGCCATTCAGCATAGTAATGGCACAGTACAACACCCTTTAATCAATCATGACATCATTCAAACCATAATATTCGGCTAACCCAAGAATTAAACGGTGGATAATTATATCAATGTGCCATTGTATAGTTTGAAACCATGAACGTTCAACGTTAAATCAAACCCAAAGTTAAATATGTGCCTGTAATAATTCAAACCAACGTTAAATCAAAATCCAAATGTTTCACCAACGCGCCATGTGTATAACTTCAAACTATTGCCATTCAATATGAAATCAGACTCATATGTTACCCATGCGCTTGTTGCATAATGTGTAATCAAAGTTTATAACATTGTGACCAATGATTTTATAAAATCGACAAGCTAAGAGCTTATAATAATAAGGATCACATTATATAAAACAAGATCAACCATGACCCTTATGAAATCAAGTATAACCCATAAATTTGCATGCTCAATGCCTTATCAATCAAATAAAAGTCAAGTTGTGCAATCAAAGTAAGAATAGGCAAACTTTTTCAGCCACATGATAAACCAACAATGAAGTGCCACTAAAAATATCGATAAAAACTATGACAGTTCAAATAACGATAGAGGAATTTTCACGCTTTTAGTCGTGAAAACTAAATCGAGAGCAATTTGCAAGTGTCGCATGAAATGAAAATATCGTCTATTTGCAAAAAGCAATGGAAATTTGAAGTTCATGAGACATAGGTGTAGGCAGCTTTTAGGGCAATTGAAAAAATTGAATTGGCTGCCAACACATCCCAAAACAAAAACTCCACCATCTGTTTCTGAAAATAAGCCACAATGAAAACCAAAATTCCCATGTCTTATTTGCGGTGAAAATCATTTCACCCGAGACTGTGCACATCGTGATGAAGTTGCAAAACTTTTTAAAGGGAATTCCCAACTTACCGTGTTAACATAACCTTTTCCTCAACAACAATCCATGGTTTCTCAAGCACTTGCCCCTCCCATGGGGGGTGGTTCCAGCCATTCTCCTAGTGATGAAGCCTTGACCAATGCTCATATTTGTATGTTCAATATGATTGATTTAACCACTCACACCACCACATAAGACACACCGGCTAAACCTGATAAAGAAAAGGTCACTAACGGTACCCCACCGAATCCATATCTCTCTTTTGTTAGTCCTCCATCTGGGTCACTTCAGATAGAGAAACCTATTTTTGATCTATTTTCTGCCTTCCTAAGAGCACTATCTGCAAGTCAACTTTTAATCCTAGTTCACGTGCCGCCCAAAACTACAACATTGTTGAAGATTTGGCTCAAGCACCATGTGATATGTCTGATATTGAAGTTTTACAACATTTCCCAAGTCAACGTAGAATTCTCTTGGCTTCCATCAGTGCCATTGACCCTAAGTCGTCAAATAATATCACGTTTAACCTTGAAAAATTCAAGTCACGCCTTTCTCACCAACTTGCTTATCAAATTGATGTCATTGTTCATAACCAACACATTCACCGCACCATACTGGATGAGGGAGCTTCCACTTGTGTCATGTCGTTAGCTTGTTGGAAATGATTAAAATCACTTGCACTTAACCAATCGCCTACAATGTTACGAGCATTCGATGGGCGAGGTTTTCGTCCTCAGAGACTCTTGCAATCATTATCCGTTCAGTTGGGAGATAAGACCATCTCTGTCGATGTAGAGGTAGTCGATGCTCCCCTTGATTACAAATTTTTATTAGGATGAAGTTGGTTTTATTCCATGACTGGCGTCGCTTCATCGATGTTTCAATGTGTACAATTCCCTCATTAAGGCAAAATTGTCACTATCGACGAGTTAGATTACTGTACACCCGACGCTCGCACTCTTGCCATGAACAATATTCCTTTCTTGGGAGATACTAAGATCACTTATGAAAGTGTTGGTGTAGGTATTTTAAAATATTCTTCCCTTATGGGTATTTTCCCTACACTTCCTCCCACCACACAACACATTTCCATAATCAATATGATCTCGACTATGGCCTATCAGTCTTTAGAATCATCTTATCCTTGGGTTGTTCCTAGTCTATTAGAATTTGATGCACTGGGCAACACTATGCCACTTAGTCCAGTTGAGGCATCATACAATGCTATCCAAACTGCCTCTCCCTCCTTGGATGACCAACATCTATTGACATCCAACGCTTATTTGTTTCCATCTTGGTTGAATTCCTTGTCCTCTGATTTTGGCTGCATTTATCAGATTTTTCCATCAGACAAATCCATTATGGAAATGCTTAGTATTGACGAGGTACCTTGGGATGACAACCATCATTGATCATCTTTTCTTCCTACTCTAGATGAAATTCAGGAAGATATACACTCTATCTTTCCCCCCAGTGTTGTTTATTCTCCCCAATCTCCTATACTTACCAAAGATACTACTTTCGAGGCGAATTTAGGCAACATCTCTTCTATCGTCGCTATTGATATCTCGATCAAAGAGGGTATCATGGAAAATGTTCATCTCGATGCTAATTGTTCGCCCAAGGAAGTGGCATCTTACACCATTTTATTTAAATAATTTCACGATGTCTTCACTTAGAGATACGAGGAAATGTTAGGGATCGATCCTTCGATCATTATGCATGAAATAAAAACTTACCCAGGCGTTAAAACTGTGTGACAAAAACTTTGCCCAGTTCATCCTAGGAAAGTCGCGGCCATAAATGCAGAAGTTGAAAAACTATTAAAATCTGGCTTTATCTATCCTATCCCCTTGACAAAATGGGTTTCTAACATTGTTCTGGTTTCTAAAAAACAAGGAACCATTCGTGTCTGCATCGATTATAGAGATCTCAATAAGGCTTGTCCCAAAGACAATTACCACGCATCCTTCATTGACCAAATCATTGATAATTGCACTGGCAGCATTATTTTCTTTTTCATGGATGGATTTTCAAGATATAACCAGATTGACATTCTACCCATTGATCAACATAAGAAAACCTTCATCTTCCAGTGGGGAACATTCTCTTATCGAAAAATACCTTTTGGTCTAAAAAATGATGGTGCCACTTTCCAACGAGCTATGTCGTATGCTTTCCATGATATCATACATATTGCAAAACCTTACCTCTATGATTTACCTGCCCATTCATCTAATCCATTAGATCATATTGGTCATCTACGGGCCATTTTTCTTTGATGTCGGTTCTACCGTATCCATTTGAACCCCCACAAATGCATCTTCGCTGTCGAATCGGGTCGACTCCTTGGTTTTGTTGTCTCCAAAGATGGAAGTAGGGTGGATCCCTTAAAACTCAAAGCTATTATTGCTTTACTTCCTCCCAACAATCTGACCCAACTACAATGTTTGCAAGAGAAAACAAACTTTATTCACCGTTTTATATGTAATTATGCCGAGCTTACTAAATGATTTATGCGATTGTTGTAAAAAGACACTCATTTCATATGGGATGACACTGCTCAACAATATTTCGATGCTCTTAAGCATGTATTGACCCATACACCTCTTTTTCATCCTCTGAATTTTGCACGAGACTATATCCTTTATTTGGCATCCTCTACTTCCACTATCGCTATGGTGTTAGTTCAAGAGGACCCTAACACGGTGACGAATATGTGATCTACTATCTGAGTAAGAGTCTATCTGGTCCCAAGCTCTGATATTCACACGTTGAAAAGTTGTCTCTGGTAGCCGTCATTGTCGTCTAGAGATTTCTCCATTACATCTTGTTACGCACTACCACAGTCATTGTGGACTCGAACCCCATGTATCATATTCTGACATGTTGAGTCCTTGGGGGAAAATATTTCAAATGGATAGTTATTCTCCAGGAATTCGATCTCGATTTTTCCAAATCGAAAGCTAAAAAGTCCTTGGTTTTTGCGGAACTTATCTACAATCTTCCCCATGCTAATGAAGACACTGAGCTTAATGATTCTCTTCCTGATGAATCTTTGTTCCTCATTAGCACGTCCGACCCTTGGTATGGAGATATTATTCTCTATCTTTAGACCCAACATTTTCAACCCAATCTCTCCCGTGAAGAACATTGTCATATTCACCACCATTCTAAATGCTATCTTATTATCGGTGACACTTTGTATCGCCGTGGTATTGACATTATCCTACAACGTTGTTTAATTCATGATGAGGCTAAACGTGTTCTAAATGAATGTCACATTGTAGGATGTGGCGATCACCTTTCTGGGATGGCTACAGTGATACAGGTGGATATCGGTGGCCACCCAACTTTTCCAACTGGCTCAAAACAATTTTCTGGCAATTTTGACAATTTACTATTTTTAGCAGTTTTAACTTTTGGGGCTATTTTAAGGGCCTAAATGAAGGTTTTTCGAGATCGATCTTCTCAATGATAACTGAAAAAATTATTGAGCCCTCAAAATGAATCTCCTCATAGATACCTTTCCAACGAGCTATCACACGCCTAAAACAGATATAGTATGAAAAAGTTACGACCCCAAAAAGTTGATGTACTAACTTACCCAAATAGGGCCCACATGAATTTTGGTGCTTCATCTCTTAGGGTTAGGCTTTTGGATGTCTAGGGTTTTTGGCATTCCTATTTATTGTAAAAAATTCCTTCAGAGCCTCATTGTAATCATCTTCTTGTGAATGAGTGCAGCCGTCACATCTCTTCTCAGAGATAAGCCACCACCATTCTAGCGAGTCTTTCACTCCGTATTTTTACAGTCTCTGTACATTTATTTCATTAATAGAAATCGTGTATTACTGTATCTATGTGTTTATGGTTGCATCTCTGACACATTTCTTTTATATTATTGGATATCCGTGATATATCTGTACATTTCTTTATTATATCTCCATTCTCATTTGGTGTCGAAAATAATCTGGATCGGTGGTTTCAGAGCAGGCTGCTCTTGATCGTTTTTCAGTGCATGTCTCCGACGAGGTCTGCGTATAGAAATTTGGGTCTTGAGATTGTCTTTCTTGAATACAATAACTCTTGCATGCCCAAGAAACCTTCCATGGCAGAAGAAAATAAAAACGACGGAGCAAACAATCCTATAAGTCTGTTGCTTGAGAAAACTCTCACGCGATAGAGAGACGAAATGATGGAGAATTTTTCCCACATCTTTCAATGCCTCCTAATAGCATCAGACACATCTTCATCAAGTGACCACTTTGGAGGCACCTCACATTTTAAGGTACAAGTCAATTTTGATATTCCTATATTTGAAGGTCAGATCTTTCACTCTGTATTTTTACAGTCTCTGTACATTTATTTCATTAATAGAAATCATGTATCTGTCTCTGTGTTTATGGTTGCATCTCTGACACATTTCTTTTATATTATTGGATATCCATGATATCTCTGTGCATTTATTTATTATATCTCCGCTCTCATTTCATGCTGAAAATAATCTGGATCAGTGGTTTCAGAGCAGGCTGCTTTTGATCGTTTTTCAGTGCATGTCCCCGACGAGGTCTGAGTATAGTAAGTTGGGTTTCAATCTTGTCTTGCTTGAAGACAATCTTTCTCACATGCCCAAGAAACCCTCCATGGCAGAAGAAAAGAAAAACGATGGATCAGGCGATACTATAAGTTTGTTGCATGAGAAAGCTCTCACGTGACAAAGGGATGAAATGATGAAAAAAATTTCCCACATCCTTCAACGCCTCCCGATATCATCAGACGCATCTTCATCAAGCGGCCACTTTGGAAGCACCTTGCCTTTTAAGGTACAGGTCAATTTTGATATTCCTATATTTGAAGGTCAGATAGATGACGATGCCCTAGATAAATGGTTAAATCTGTTAGAAGTTTATTTCTCTGTTCACAATTTTTCTGGCAGAGAAAATATAATCTTTGCACTCCTTAAGGCTCTCCCCCATGTCAAACATTGGTGGGAAACTTACTGGGAGCAGATTTCCACAGAGGAGTCTGGCATATATGGGGTCAAGCCCACTTGGGATTTTTTTGTGGACGTGATAAAGGAAAAATATTACCCTATTGGAAACTATGAGGACTAGTGCATGAGATGGACCACACTATGACAAGAGAGGGGCCAAGCATTTCCAGAGTTCACCAATACCTTCCATACCTTGTGCACCAAGCTGGGTATCAAAGACTCTGAACAACATTTGGTTCTGAAATACCATGAGGCTCTACATAGATACATCCAAACTGAAATGGATTTTTTGGACATCTCATCACTCAGTGTTGCTTATCAATATGTTGTTAAAATCGAGCAGAAATTTAAGCACCAGAACAAACGGGAGTTTGGGTATGC
>JASDQU010197107.1:3329-19529 GCA_032191745.1 Picea mariana | reverse complement strand
TGATGGGGAAGCTTTCCCAGCAGATGAAGGTTTCCGATAACGGGCATCGGGAATGGCCCAGGGGGCAACCGCCTCCGACTGTTGCGGTAGATGAAAATGAAGAAGCTCCATGCCGCCCCCAATGCAACCAGAGCTTCAATATAAAATCCTGCGTTATCCCAAACGGACCTCGTCTCAGATCCCAACACTTTGGACATTCTCAGCAACCCTGCTACTGGTTCAACTCCACCTCGGGAAGATAATAATAATCTATTTTTAAAGTCACGGCAAAACCAGCGCATCAAATTGGTGTATGAGACTTCTTTGTTTGTGGGACAAGAGACCCTTTCTACCTAACAATTTGACTGATAAAGTCTACGAAAGTATACATACCCTATCCCTCTGGATTTGAACCTGTGACCTAAGAGAAAACACATTTTTACACATATTCTTAGTAGTCACACAAAATAAATGGCTGTGATTTCAATCATTAACTTCCTAGTTATTATAAAAACATCCGTTTATGTGTTAATTTTTTACATTTACCTAATCATATTTAAAAATTACTTTGATAGCTAACAGATTGCAACGTAAGTGATTAACAGAAATTAAAATATTAATACCAAATAAATGAAGCTCAACCATTTATTTGTTAATCAATAATAAAATTTAATATATTCTTTTAAGGATTCTTTTCATCTTATCCGCATTTCAGCCTTGATCAACCACAATTATGTGTGGTTGTGCTAGTCTTAACCATTTAACAATCAAAACACAAGCACTTTGATCAAAATATTATCGAATACAAAATGTTATTGGACTTTGTTATTTTTTCTTTTTTCTTCACATTAGGTTCAAATTACCATTCACAATGGACCCTTTTTCTGAACCTGAACCGCCCCTCTGCGTAACTCGATGGAATTTAGTGATTCAAAATTGAGATTTTGATAATTAAAATTTATAATTTTTATATTAATAATAAAAAATAGATTTTTATAATAAAAATTTATAATTTCATAAATACCAATTCTTATAAAATATATAAAGCTTGTTATTGGAGATCGATTCTCATAGTTTAAATGGTTGAATATTTCAGATCTTCTAAAAACTAGTATTTTTTTTCTAAGATATATTAAGCAATTTAATTAACACAATTAACACTCTTTAACTGATTTGAATCATAATACTCTTTCAAATTGTAAAAAATAATTATTTTTGTAAAGTTTGAATTCATCTAACAATTTGAAAGCCAAAAGCCAATGGTCACAAGAATGTGAAAGGAATTCCCTATGGTTGGCATTCTAAGACAATTTTATAATAAACAATGCTTTCTTGACGCAAAGATAATGGAAGGAGAGATGGAAAAAACAAAGCTTAGGACCCACAAGACCTCATGGAAAGGGTATAATTTATTAACAATAATCTCCCCTACCCTATCGGTTGTGCAACCTCATCAGCTGCCCCTATAAGCAAGGAATCATGGCTATGAGAGAGAAACATTATGAAATGGCATGTTCCAGGAAGAATCAAATCTATTTTCGTATCCCGATAGCTCTATCATGTGATTCCCCTATGATTGGCATTCTAAGACAATTTTATAATAAACAATGCTTTATATATAGAAAATTAAAATTTTGACTATAAAAATTAAAATTTTGACTATATAGAAAATTAAAATTTTGACTATAAAAATTATAATGGCACGTATTTTAATACTATAAATAGATATCGAAATCTGCATTTTCTTAACTTTTTTGTTTTATTCATTATGATTTTCAAATTTATCAATTCTTATTTAAAAAAAACTTTACACCGCGGTGTAGTCTATATATAGAAAATTAAAATTTTGACTATAAAAATTATAATGACACGTATTTTAATACCATAAATAGATATCCAAATCTGCATTTTCTTAAAAGATTTCCATACTAGTACAACCATTACACTATCATAACTTTTGTCAGATATGTAAGAGACTCTAATTTATTCTTTTTGTGAACCATCGTTTTCTTACAAAAGTTTCCCCACTAAAATATAATGATGGAGCAATTGAACAATTATGTCTGAACTTATGATCCAACACTTGCAAAAGTGTGTCAAAACTTTGATCTGATTGTGTTTAAGGGAGTGAGAAAGTTAATCATATCCAATAATTAAATGTAAACAAAATTTCACCTATCAATAATAATTAAAAAAAAAAGGTACATGAGCCATTTCAGGTGGTTATTTTGTTAGTGTGAAAAAAATATTATATCAATTTAATATTAATTTACATTAATCAATGCCTCTAGATGGGGTGCCACCTTGTTAGAGTCAACGGATACATGGAACCAAGCGGCCAGGGGAGTTATTAACTTCGAACGCCAACTCACAACCATTAAACACTGTATGGCTTACACCATGAGGACAATAATGGTAGTGTGCCTGGACAACCAAGCTGGGTTAATAGCCGTGTAAGCAAGCCAAACTAGGCGTATCATGCTTAGGATGGTTGTCAACTCGACTCTAATGGCTAGGGGGGCTGTCAACTTGCAGGGGTGCGGTAATAAATGGACAATTGCCCTAGTGCATTCATCAATTTTCCCTATGCCCTGGTTCATGCTCTTTGGCTCGTCTGAGTGCTTCTACATCGTCGTCCTCTTTGTATTTTTCTCGGGCGCTCTCTCCTCTTAGCCACCCATCAACCCGCTCCTTAGTTCTGTTGCCCCTTGCAATTGTGTTGGCTCTATCGCCCTCTATCTGCTCCACTCGCTCGGCCCCCACAAGCTTCTTCTCTATAATTTCACCAGTGCCTCCCTGCTCGAGCGGCCTTTTCGAGCTTTTCCAAGCACCATCTCACCGCCTCCCTATCCTCAACCCAAGGCCTCCACACTCTTCCCAGCATGCCCAGAGAAAGAGGGAAATCTAAGAGGGGTGTGCGATACTACAATGCCCTCTCCAAACACAACAAACTCTCCCCCTCCCAATTGGCTCTCATTGCCCATTTTTCTAGCCTAAGGCACATCAACCAGAGGTTGTCGAAGGCGCCACTGTCCACTCCACATCTGCTTCATTGCTTTAGCCCGGCTAAGGAGGAAGCGTCACCCTCATGCACGTGCATTCCTCCATCCACCCTTCATTTGTTCCATGGCCTCAACCCAGTTAAGAAGGAAACACCACCTTCGTGCGTGCATGTGCATTCCTCTGGCCACCAGTTTCCTTCCCCCCCAAAAACTCAATCCACGAGACCCTTATTATGAAGATGGAAGTTGCATGGTGGAGGAGGAAATCCCCTCGAGATGGCAGGTGGAGGAAAACACAGTGGTCGTCGGGGAGGAAAACACAGTGGTCGCCAACAAGGAAAACATAGTGGTTGCTAGTGAGGAAAAGGAGGAGGATAAGCCCCAACAATTTGCAAATCGCCTCATGGAGGAACACTTCCAACTAATCTTTGAAATCCGTAAAAAACAAGATGATCAGATGCACTCTCAGCCTCCAACATTTTGTTCAACGCACTAGTGAACGATCCTGTGCAGACTCGATGCCCAACATGTGGGAAACGGTTCACCCCTGTCTACAACATCCATGGAAAACCAGACTTGTCAATGGAGTAAAGTCTCCAGGTTACTGTTCTTCGTTCATTCTAGTTGTAGGCTTAAATTTCCAGTTTACTCTAGCAGCAGACTAGATGGACATACAATTTTCCTGTACATTGTGCATATAATTTTGTTCATAGCTGGTCCTAGAGGCCACTCGAATACTGTTCATACATTTTTTTCCATGCAGCTAAGATGCATAATTTTGTTAAGTCAGTTTTGTTCAAACAGTTTCAGTTCATATGATGATGTGTCAAACTTAGAGCATCTAAGAGCCACATCTTTTGGTTTCCCTTCTGTGGAAGAACAAGTGGCTCACACTTGGCAATGTATGGATTACATATATTATTAATACAAGGATCCTCTTTTATTTACAAAAAAAATAATACATTAATCAATGATTAAGATAGGTAATGTGAGAAATTATAATAGGAAATCAGGTGGTTATTTTGTTATTGTGATTTTTTTTTTATGTCAATTTAATATTAATTTACATTACTCAATAATTAAGATGGGAGTGTGAGATATCATAATAGGAAATATGATAGCTGACATGTTGACAAAGATGAAGTGTGTGAGAAGGCCAAAGAGAGGATGAGATAAACATAAATAAAATTGACAGGCCACCAGAAAGAAAATGCAGGTCAACTCATTGCCCAACTTTGGATGCCTTTATGTGGAGAGTCTTGAGAGCATTCAGTTGACAGAAATTTTAGTGATTTTTAACCATAATATCCAAATGGGTATTACATTTTGTTAAGCTAGCAACAACCCTCCCTACTATTTTCGACTTTAGCATCTCATGGGAGCAAAAATAGCATGGGGCCCCTCCTTTTACTTTAGATGTTTATGGACCTTCATGGCCTTTACTCTACATTGTCTTCCTTTACTTTGAGATTTTTCCTTTTTAAGCTTGTCCTAGCTCTTTTCCTTTGAAGCTCACTAAGATCCTCAAAGTGTGCTTTGATTTTTTTCCAGCCTTTGAACAATTTGTTTTTCCCCTTACAAATTCTTCCAAAACTTGTGCAAACTTCATTTTTGCATCCTCTAGAAATTTGCTTCTTTATGCCATATTGCACTTAAACTTAATTTCTTCATGAAACAACGCATCATTGAAAATTTTCTTCTTTTGTGATGTTTCACATCATCAAAAAAGTTTCTACCTCCATGATGTTTTGCATGACTAAAAGTTTTTATCTTCCCAAAAATAACACATTGTTGAAAAGTTTCTTTCTTCGCGAAACAATGATAAAAAAGTTTGTCTCTGAGATGTTTGCATAGCTAAAATTTTTCCTTCATCACAACAAAGGGAAACTTTTAAGAAAAATCTTTTCTAATTTTTGTAGGAAAACTTTCCTTCATCACATCCTTAGAATGTTTTCATCCTTGTGACGTATCATCGGGAAAATATTTGTTTCGTGTGAGCCATGTATTGCATAGGCCAAAAGTTTACACTTGTGTGACACATTGAATGGAACAAATTTTTCTTCCTTCGCATCATATCACACCAAAAATATGTTTTATGCGACATGTTGTACTTCTCCAAATTTTCTATTCACGTGACATATTGCATGGGCCAAAAAATCTTCTCCTTCGCACTTTGTCCCACCTTAAAAAAAATCATGTAATATGCCATGCCGCTCCAAAGTTTATATCTTCTTGACAAAACCCTTTTTCGCAATGAACCAAAGTTTATTTTCGCGTGCTATGCATGGCAGCGTAGTCCCTGCTAGGTTGGAATGGGAATAAATGTGACCGAGTACAAACACGTGGGTAGGAAGTTGAAATATAGTATTCCCGAATTAGTTTTATCCGAAATTTATAAAAAAATATTAACATTTAGAAGCTTCTTGGACACAAAAAATTTAGCATTCCCGAAGTATTTTTTTTTACATACGTTCGTGGACAAAAACAAAAAAAAAATAGTAGTAATGTCTGTTACATAGGTTCGTGGACAAAAACACACAAAAAAAGCATTCTTGAATTAGTTTACTTTAAAAAAAGGGTTCGCGAACACAATTGAAATTGAAATTTATCAAATTATAGGTTCCTAGACAACATAAATTATACATACCAAATATGTTATTTTATAAAGTAGATATTTACTTTTATACATATGAAATATGTACTTTTATAAAGTATGGGATGAGATTTTATAGAGCATGCATGAAGCCCCGATTCCATACTTAGCCAGTTTTTGGATCGCGGCTTCTCAGGCTAGCGGGCTGAAAATTGGGGTTCTGTTGTTCCATGCCCTACAAATAACACCCAGAGTTTCGTGATATAGAAATTGAAAATTGGACTTGCGGACTATTTGAATTTTAAGGGCTTCGTGTCCAAAAACTTTAGCATTCCTGAATTAGTTTTCTTTACATACGTTTTACATACGCTCGTGGACAAAAACACAAAAAAATAGTAGTAATCTCTGTTACATAGGTTCGTGGACAAAAGCACTGAAAAATTAGCATCCTCGAATTAGTTTTCTTTAAAACAAGGGCTCATCGACACAATAAATTGAAATTTGTGAAATTATAGGTTCCTAGACAGCATAAATTATACATACCAAGTATGTAATTTTATAAAGTAGATGTATAGAGCATGCACAGAGCCCTCATTCCATACTTATCCAGTTTTTGGATTGTGGGTTCTTGGGCCGACGGGCTGTAAATTCGGCCTTTGTTGTTCCGTGGCCTACAAATAGCACCCAGAGTTCTGCGATATACAAATTGACAATCGGACTTGCGGACTATTTGAATTTTAAGGGCCTCATGTCCAAAAAATTTAGCATTCCCGAATTAGTTTTCTTTACATACATTTTACATACAATCATGGACAAAATCCCAAGAAAAAGTTAGCATTCCCAAATGAGTTTTCTTTAAAACAAGGGCTCCTAGACACAAGAAATTGAAATTTATCAAATTATAGGTTCCTGTACAACATAAATTATACATACCAAATATGTAATTTTATAAAGTAGATATTTACTTTTATACATACGAACTATATACTTTTATAAACTATCTGGATGAGATTTTATAGAGCATGAACATAGCCCTCATTCCATACTTAGCTAGTTTTTGGATCGCAGGTTCTCAGGTTGGCGAGATGAAAATTGGGCCTTTGTTATTCCGTGGCCTACAAAAAGTACCCAGAGTTCCGCGATATACAAATTGACAAGTGGACTTGCGAACTATTTGAATTGTAAGGGCCTCTGTGGCAAGCACTATGAAGGACAGGTGGTAAAGATGCAAGAAATGTCATACTCTCTATATGTGCGAGTAGAAAAAAAGTAATGAACACAATTTTGTGACATTTATATAAAAAAATAATAAAGCGTGCTACATATTCTTGGAAATTTAAAGAAACACACACACACACATGTGTGTGTGTGTGTGTGTGTGAAATATGATATCTCAAATTTGAGTGAGTGATTTATGTCATATTTAATTTTGAAAATGACCAGGCAGGAAAAAATATGCATCAGAAAAAAAAAAGAATTGAAATAAAATAAACAGAGTGTGTTCACATTCAGCATAGCTGAAGATAAAAATCTAGGAACACATAAATATATAAGGAGACAAAAGAATAGTTTTATTTGGAATATATGAAAAAAAGAATAGTTTGTTACATAATCCTGGAAATTTAAATGCGTTTGTCATATAGACTGGGATTGGGGATCTCGCAGACCATAAGAGAAATATGTACAAGAAATAGGACTAAAAAGAAGAAGTGGGACACGATAGAGTGTAATACCTGAAGAGTAGAAATGGGACGATATCAATATTTGTCTATAGATTTCTATTCAGAAAAGGTGGAATAACTGGATTGATAAAGAAAGGACTACCAGTATACACTTAGAGGCATGGTACATATAAGTAATTTTGGTATTTCATTGCTGATGCCTTTTCCTGTTGGTTTTCATCGCCGATCCGCTTGAATAACTGAATTGATAAACAAAGGATTTATAACAATGTTTCATACAAGTAATTTTGTTATTTTCTTGTTGATGCATTTTTCTGTTGGATTTCGTCTGTGACCCACTTCAAGCTCTCTTCAATATAGCTTCTCAAGGGGGCGACATTGATGTCATTCCGGATTTTAATGCTGAAAATTTCATTTTCTAATTCGCTTAGATCAATAGAAAGATTAGACAGAGCCTGATGAATGTCTCCATTCTGTACCGAATAGCGGACTAGCCAGTTTTCCACGTGTTCTTCATGATATTCAAGAATCCTGTAAAATATTTCCAAAGACAAGGCCTTAAAATTAGCAATTTGTTTATCGAAAGCTTGCTTGCTTAACGCCAATGAGTTGCCAATTAAGCTGGGGTCCTGGAAGTCGTTTGTCCTTCCGGCTAAGTCTATTTTGGTGAGCTTTGTGAATAATGTTTCTTTGTTTGATATTGCTTGCTCACATGATTGGACGATGAGATACAGGTTCTTCACCTTCTCTTTCCAGCATGCTTCTAATTGAGTGAGCCATTTTTTGGTCGGGAGATCATGTTGTCTTCTTATCGTGTTTGGCATGTTGTTGACATGAAAGGAAAAATGGATGATCATGTGTAAATAGAAACTTTCTTCTTCTTTTAAATCTGTCTGCAGAAGTTGGAGAAACTTATGTGCCCTACTTCCCAGGGAATCCATATTTTGTGATGTTTCCCAGGCCTTAGTAATAAGTTCCATTCTTTTGTTGATGTTTTTCTCCACATATCCTCTACAGGATGCAAGGAAGCTGGAGGATCCTTTTAGATTTGCTGCAGGGGTGCAGGGAGTCGCATGCATGGATGTTGCCAAAGGACTGCCAAGCAATGGCATAGGAAACAAAGATTCCTCTAATTCCTTAATCCAGTCCTTTAGTCTGGAATTCTTTGCCTCAATGACTCCAACGAAATCATGAAGAGAATCTCTGGTTGCCATGTGAAGTTGAGAGATTTTGGATGGCTTCATATTGGCAAGGTCAAGTTCTGAATGATGTTTTCTTTTCTTATCTTTTACATCTCTTTTTTCAATAATTAATTTTTTTGATTCGCTTTCAAAAACAACACTCTCGAATACGAAGGATTCATCTTCGTAAAAAAATTCGGTATCAAATATGTCCATTGGGTAGCCATGGTGAATTGCATTTTCGGGCTAATCAAGGTTGCAGAATATGATATCCATATCAGCGTCAAGATCCATGTTTTCACTCTAAATTTCAGGCTGCTCCGTCTCCCCTACAATTTTTTTCCTTTCTTCTACATGGGAAGCTTGTGAGAACTGTCAATTTTAGGATGAACTATTAATTTTTGGTCCTCAGGCCTGAAGATGTTCACTGTATCTCTACAGAACTGTTGTGGAGCTTCTTCCAGTAGTTTATGAAAATGTCAGTTTTCTCCAGACGCTGCTTGAAATGAACAAATGGAGGGGACAATATAACCCTTTGGAAATGTTGGTTCAATGCATGCAAATGGAAAATCTCCTCGATCTCTTCACTCATTAATGACAATATCTATGTGTGTTGTATGCTGAGTTGTTAGAAGTAAAGCTTAATTATTGCATACTTAGAAGTGCGAAGGTGGCAGTTATGGCAAAGAACATTTAAGGATTGGAGGTTTTGTGAAGGAACCAAGTTGACGGCATGCCAATGACATTCCATGGTATTTGAAATTAACACTGGGAAGGGACAACAAAAGCCTCTGCAAATATTGGTTTAGTGCGCATTAATGGCAGAATTTCTCGAGCCTTTCACCCATCAATGACAATCTAGACGGTGCCTGCATGATGACCTGTTAGCATTAAAGATTTAGAAACAAGACACACACACACACACACACATATAAACATTATTTCTTATTATGGAAATGTGCGAAGGTGACGGAGACGGGGAAGAACAAGCAAGGAAGGAATGAACAAGTCTAAGAAGCGGTCGGACAGGCTTCAAAATAAGTTTGTAGGCGATAGTGAGGATAGGCGAGTGTCCAACGATGAAACTGCATGAGTTGGAATTGTTGACTGTAAAACGCGTAAAACGTAAGAGGGCATGATGGTGCAGTTCATTGGATGGTTTGTATATTTGTAGATTTGCGGGAAAGTGTCTAAGTATGGAAAGTGTGATTTTGTGTAAGCTTTCAGGGAGCATAGCGAAGGGAAGCATGTACAGTATTTGGATTGCGGGTTCTTGAGCTAGCGGGCTCAAAAGTGGGCCTCTATTTCTCCATGCCTTACAAATAGTACCTAGACTTGCGTGATATAGAAATTGAGAAGAGGACTTGCAGGCTGAACATTGCACGTCTATTGTTCCATGTCCTCCAAACAACACTCAGAGTTCCATGATATACAAATTGATGGGAGGACTTACATACTTATGGAAGTTTTTGGATCGTGGGTTCTTGGACTAGCGTGCTCAAAATTGGGCCTCTATTGTTCCGTATCCTACAAATAGCAAGAAAAATTCCATGATATACAAATTAGTTGACGGACTGCAGGACTGGCACCTTCAACATTGCAATTGTCTACATGTATAACATATAACATATATGTTATATATCTAAAATTATCTAAAAACCGCGGCCATAAAATTAGTTGAGCAGTAGGTGTACAAATGAGGGAAAACTAAATATGCATATTTTTCAAGTATGTATGGATCACCATTTTTTTCGATCGTGGGTTCTCAGGCTGGCAGGATCAAAATTGGGCCTCTATTGTTTCGTGTCCTACAAATAGTACCCAGAGTTCCGTGATATAGAAATTGACAAACAAACTCTAGGACTAGTGAGTTCAAGATTGTGATTGTCTACATGTATAAGATACAACATATATGTTACATAGCTAAGTTTCGGGCGGAAGAATGTATACTATGCACATGGGGCATGAGAACTGGATGGTGTCCACAAAGGAATCTGTGGCCATAAAATTCACGAACTATGAAAACGAATGGCAGTCGGTTGGACTCGTAATGTAGAGATATAGATGGACATGAAATCTGGCACTGCGCTGTCTGGGAACCTGTCAACATAGACATGGATTACGCAAGTTTTGGATGCAAGATGTACAATCGAAACACGGGGAATAAGAGTTCAATAATGTCTAGTGGGGAACTTGCGGGCATAAAATTGGCTAAGGGAACGAAAGTGCTTAGTCGAAATCCTAGTACATATTTCATAATTATGTGCAACACCAACTGTGCGTGACTAGACCAATATGTGTACAAAGCAAGGAAAACTAAATATCTACCTTTATAATGTATGGGCATGAGATTTTATAGAGTATGTAGGGATATCACATTCCATACTTGGTCACTTTTTGTATCGTGGGTTCTCGGGATGGAGGGCTAAAAATAGGCCTATATTGTTCCATGTTCTACAAATAGTACCCAGAGTTCTACGATATACAAATTGACAGGCAGACTTGCGGGATGGATGAGATTTTATAGAGAATGTGCACTTTTTGGATCGCGGGTTCTCAGGCTAAAAAACGAGCCTCTATTGTTCTATGCATTACAAATGGCTCCCATAATTCCGCAATATACAAATTCACGAACGAATTTGCGGGTTGGCTGGCTTAACATTATACATCTATTAATTTTGCGATATATAAGTTGAGAGACAGACTCCAACACCAGGGATCTCCGAGAAAGGAGAAATACATACTAAATATGTACTTTTATAAATGATGGACATGAATTTTTATAGAGCATGTACAGATTTGCGCAATATACAAATTGAGAAGCGGATTTGCGGTCTGGCTGGCTCAGCATTGCACTTCTATTGGTCTGTGTGCTCCAAACAACACTCGGAGTTCCGCGATACACAAATTGATAGACAGACTCCACAAATGCTGGGCTCAAAAGTGAATATGTATTAAACATTACATGTAATATGTAATACATATTACATGTAATATGTACAATATGAAATGGGCAAGCAGATGGTCAGGGTGGTGATATAAAAGTAAGTGAAAATATAAACACGTGTATCTGCTAGTTCCGGGCTTAGAAAATTTTCGAGGAACAAGTAATCCATACTAAACATGCACTTTTATAAAGTATGGATATTAGATGGATCCCTCATTCCATACTTAGGCACTTTTTGGATCGCGGGTTCTCGGGATGGAAATTGGACCTCTATTGTTCTGTGTCCTACAAATAACACCCAGACTTCCGCGATATATAAATTTATCGGTGGACTTCGGGCTGACTCGCTCAACATTGCACTTCTATTTTACCGTGTGCTCCATGTAGCACTGAGAGTTTTGTGATATACAAATTGACAGACGGAGTCCAGGATTGGCGGGTTCAAGATTGTGATTGTCTACATGTATAACATATAAAATGTATGTTATATAGCTAACATTATCTAAAAACATTATTTTCAAGTACTAAATTATTAATAATGAATATTGATATTGTACAATTTAATTAAAGAAAATTAGCAAATGACTCACAAGGTTCCAGTCCGGGTCTAATTGTAGAGCCCCGAAGTGTCATGCGCAAGATTAGATGGACATAAAATCTACTAGTCCACCGTCTGGGAAACCACGAGCATAGACATGGATTACCAAGTTTTGGATGCAAGATGTACACTCAGAACACAAGGAACAAGAGTTTGATAACACGTAGCGGGGAACCCGCGGGCATAAAATTGGCTAAGGAAACCAAAGGGCTCGGTCCAACTCGTACTGCATATTTCATAATTCATGTGCAACACCAACTGTGTGGTGACCAGATCAGTATGTGTAGAAATCAAACAAAACTAAATATGGACCTTTATAAAGTATGGACATGATATTTTATAGAGCATGTACGGATATAGCATTCCATACTTGGCCACTTTCTGGATTGTGGCTTCTCGGGCTGGCATGTTCAAAAAATAGGCCTCTATTGTTTCGTTTCCTACAAATAACATAGAGAGTTCCGTAATATACAAATTGACAAGCAGACTTGTGGGGTGGATGAGATTTTATAGAGCATGTACACTTTTTGTATCGCGGGTTGTTGGGCTAGCGGGGTCATAAACAAACCTCTATTGTTCTATGCCTTACAAATAATATCCACAACTCTGCGATATACAAATTGACAAGCGGACTTGTGGGATGGCCAGGTCAACATTGTACTTCTAGTGATTTCCGCGATATACAAGTCGACACATAGATTCCAGGGCTGGATGGCTCCTAGAAACAAGCAATACATATCAAGTATGCACAGATCCCTTATTCCATACTTAGCCACTTATTTGGATCGCAGACTTGCGGGCTGTAAATTGGGCCTTTAATGTTCTGTTTCCTGCAAATAGCACCCATAGTTAGGCGATATACAAATTGACAAGTGCACTTGAGGGATAGCTAGCTCAACATTTCACTTCTGTTGGATGGCAAACCTGTGGGCTGGTGGGCTCTAGGCGGGAAAAAAAAAAAAAAAACACACTTGCAAACAAGTTCGACAAATATAGAGAGTAAATGAAAAACTGTTTAGTATGGAAGACGAGTAGAGAAAAACACACCTTTGAGTGGATTCATCCACATCTCTAGTTAGGAGTTCTTTGCGGCATCTAGTTTTCTTGTTTGTTTCTATGAACAAAAGTACAAAACAAAAGGGATATGAACATAAGTTAACATGTAAAGAAAAAGGCAAGCACTATGCACACATACTAAAAAAAATAGAATAAGATGAATAGAGTAACAAATAGTTTTTAGAAGGATGCACCTTTTTTTTTTTTTTTGGCATAATGTATATTTTATAATTCAAGTACACCACCAATTGTATAGTCACCAGAGCAACATTTGTAGAAATCAGGGAAAACTAAGAAGCTGGATAATTGTTTTTTTTTTTTTTTCCAGCAAGCTATACAGATATGATTTGAAACATATAAATATGAATTTGCAATATGTTTGATGTATATATCATAATTCAAGTGCAATACCAATTGTATCGTGATCAGACCAATGTGTGTCTAAGATAAACATATTGTATTGAGGAATGGGCACATTTGACTAGACATGGTCAATAAGTGCGTTTTGCAGATGGTTTTTGTTGTTCAAAAGAAAGCAGAGACTGTTTTTGCACATGTGGTTTTCAAATTATTTAGTTCTACCATTATTTTGTAGCATGTCAATATTGAAGTCTCCTACAAGTACAATGGGTCTGTTCATATGGAAATGGCACAATGCATTGGAAATAACATATACTATGTTGGAGAATGCTGCATGGGGAGCAACATATAAATTCTGTATTGCAACTTCTGTTTCATGGAAAAAAATATTTGCAAGCACCACTTCAACATTCTTTTCTTCGATATGTATATGGTCCAAAATTGGTACATGTTTTTTCACCAATATCATCACTCCATGTGTAATGTAACTTGATATGCAATTGTGATTTGGGAATTGTTGGTTCTACATGCATAATGCCATGTGTGTTTCCTGCAAGCACAAAATATTTGATTGCATTGTATCATAGTCATTCAGTATATCATCCATGTGTGCATTTAAGCTACGTGTGTTAAGCAAGAGAATTGATACAAATGAATTTGTTTGTATGAATTGGTAATCATAGCGCAGTTGCCATTTTACGGTGGTCTTGAGTTGTTCCATTTCAATATCAACTTTCTGTTTCACTTTGAAGTTATCTTTTGTGAGAGGACTTAGTAAATACAAGGAGTCTATGCTTCTGACATGTGGCAATGTTGTGTATACAAGTCCATGTAAACAAATTCCACCAGGCTTAAATGCAACATTATCAAGTGTTATCAAGTGTTAGTAGTAGCTGCACTTATTGTTCTAGCTATGGAAACACCTACGCCTGCTTCATTTTTTGATTTTTTTTATCCATATTTGATATTTAATCAATAAGTCTATTTTCCAGTCCCCGAGGTGTAGAACAGTAGGTGACGGAGTGTGTTGTTAAGCCACTCTGTGTTGAAAAGTCACCGGTTCGAAACCTGCGGGGACAAAAAAAATCCAACAATGTTAAGGGTTGGTGTGGCTCAGGCTGGGTGCGATCCCCGGGTGATTTTGACGGCTTAGATGCCCCCGAGTTGCG
The DNA here is from genome assembly GCA_032191745.1 of Picea mariana. Taxonomy (NCBI): domain Eukaryota; kingdom Viridiplantae; phylum Streptophyta; class Pinopsida; order Pinales; family Pinaceae; genus Picea; species Picea mariana. Next base: position 4,962 of record JASDQU010197107.1, on the reverse strand, counting down.
GTTTCTCAAGCCAAAGATTAATCCCGTTGCCAAGAAGGTCCGGACAAATTAACAAACAAAAAAAAAAATGTCTATTTTCCAAATTAGTATTTCTATTATTTGCATTTCAACAATGCTTTGTCTTCTATGGGTATTGATCACAAGGGTTTCTTCAGTGTCTTGAACCCCATGAAACAATGGAAATTTAGTTTTAGCATTTGAATCTCAAAGAAAAATATATGGCAACAAAGATAAATGCAGTCATCCCTCCTCGCTTTCTTTCACTAGAGAATAGATCCAGATTTCAATTTTCTGGTTGTAATTTGTTTAATCTGCATGCTTATTTTTACAATAATAATGTTTAATGTGTATGTTTATATAGATATACATGATTTACTTATTTACTATTTATAGTTTAGTGACACCATTATGATTTAACTACATGTTAGATAGCAATGACCAATTTGAATTTCTGATTTAGGTTTATGATTTATAGTTTATAGCGATCACCGATTCATGTTGGTAATGTATGGTGTATAGTGATTTATGTTGGAAATGTATGTTGTATAGCGATTTAGGTTTATGGTTTATAGCAATCATGAATTTAGGTTGTCACTGTAGTGGTTTATAACGATGACCATTTTTTGTTACAACTAGGTTAAGATTGTGTCCATATCTTGTTCCTGGACTTGCTTTAAATAAAAAGGTGATTAATTTGTTGTACACTCAATTATTAGACAAATTCAATCAATATTGTTATGAATGTTGTGAGCTATCTCGTGGTCGATCATTACTATAAAAAAATCTATGAGATGTAATTAACATGCAACCGAAGATGCGATCGGTGAAAATTGATCTCCACGTATCCATTGAACTTCTTGTAATTGTTTAAGTAAAAGTAATCCAAACTTTATTTCATTCTTCCACCTATGATATGTAGGAAAATACCACCAAGCAAATCCCTCTCCTTAAGTTCAATAGAAAATCTTATCAGGTTCTAAAATTTAACTTGTGAAATGGTTAAGGTTAAATAATGGTATGAGTGTTTATTGTGACTCGATATTGTCATGTTAATAAAATCATTTTATTGTAATAAAATTTCAGGGTTTCGAAATATTATTTATTTAATTATTTTTTACTTCGAATTTTTATGGAGAAAGGCAATTAATAATTGCAAAGTAATCGTATTTTAATCTTAAAATAATAATTGCAAAGTAGTCGTATTTTAATCTTAAAATAGTAAGATCAATATTTATCTTATGATGCTGAAGGTTTCATAAAAAGTTTCTTATGTTTTGTAAAAGGTTTCATATAAAGGTTCGTATTTGTTCTAAAAGGTTTCATAAAAATGTTTTTAATTAGTTAATTTTTAATATATTTGAATTTAAGTAATAACTATAATTTTTATAATTTAAGTAATAACTATAATTTTCATCAAAAATAATTTATATTATATTTTTAATATAATTAATTTATATCATAATATTATATATATTTGATTTATATTATTTTTTATATTATTTTTGTATATTATAATTATAAATTTAATCTTGATTTATATTAATAGTGTTTATGAATTTATAGTCCTAAAATTTATTAGGATAAATTGTAATTTTTTTTTATATGGTTCTATATTTAATATATATATATATAT
>JASDQU010197106.1:0-15355 GCA_032191745.1 Picea mariana | reverse complement strand
ACTCACTATTAGTTAATGCATTGTTGTATATATATCTTGGGGCGCTTTAGTGGCGATTTCGTTCTGCAGTAGATATCTATATTTTACCTCTGCCAATTTTGTTAAAAATTTCAAGGTCATAATGTATTGGTGAATCGTTCTGTAGTTGATATATAGTTAATACCGTTGTTAATCACATAGAAATCAAACTATTAAAGTTGGATTCATTCTATAATGGGTGTAAGGGTTTTTTTTTTTCTTTTCTTAAGATTAGTTGGAGATTTCATTCTGGCAATTTCGAGCTAGCATTTCGTTCCTGGCATTCTCAATTGTAAGTTTGATTCTGTGATTTCATTTCTAAAATTGTTCTGGCAATTGGCCTTGTAAATTGGTTACTAAAGAAAACTCTTCTGGCAATTTTATTTTTGTGTATGGTTACAGTGATATTGTTTCTGGAAATTTTTTTTTTGGTAATTTGTTCTGAAATTTGGTTTCTGGAAAATTCATTTTGCATGTCGTGGGTTGTTGTCTGTTGGCTCTGCATGTTTTTAAGAAGTTGAGGGCGTACTCCTTACCATAACTAAGGCTCAGCGATCCTTAAGGAATGGGTCATTACAGACCTGAAATACGCACCCTCTGTGTGCACCATTCAAATTTATGTGCGCACTAGTAGATATTCATCTCACTTGGACTGTTAAAGGATTAAAGACAAAAGGCCCATGTTCAAATGAAGTGGGCACCTTTACCAACTCTCCTATCCCAACTGGTAATTCGTTTTTCCACCAAGCCGAGGGTCCCCTCAGAATGGACAAAAGCCACTGACAAATCCATCAACCACTAGTCTTTGGCAGAGTGTGAGGAGTCAATAGGTATTCCATTACCTCTTTAATCTCTCACATTGAGGGGATTCACCTTCCCTTCGATCTCCTTTGTTTATTCCTTTTCCAGCAGTTATGTTTTTACCACAAGGTTGACCCCGAATTTCTGTTTGATACAAAGATTTTAAATTACTATGGATGCCTTGATGTCAACGTTCTTCTTAATTGGCATGTTGGTTTTTGACTGCGTTTTGATTTATGGGCCACATTTTGAGTTGCGATTCCACCCCTTTCTCTACCCACATCTCATTCTCTTGAACATTTTCCCCAATCCCTTACCACTGCATGGATCACCTGGAAGAGAACTTACTGCTGTGTACTTCGCATGCACACATTGATAACACTGTGCATCCCATGTTCAACCCCACAAAGTTACAGCCTTCCATTGCGCCATTTAATTGCAATATGGAGTTACAAAAACAAAAAAAAGGGCCTGTAAGGTAGGCCGCGAATGGCCATCCCGAATGATAGTGATTAAATTTACTGAGTTGGATGAGCCCGTTTCATTTAGTTGGTAAGACATTATTGATTGATTAGGTGAGATTCCAATGCGTTGGTAATGGCCGTTAAACCCGTTCTGTCTCAATCCTTGCCAAAGTTGGGGTAACCCCTTCTGCCATATTTAGTATTGAGATATTGGTTAAAATCCCCTTCTGCGTAGGGTAAACCTTTATTCACGTTTTTCCTGGCGAAATTTACTTTCCTTGTCTTAACTCGCTGTCCTTAATTACTGTCTTCCATTACTTTTTACCGTCTTCATTACTGTCATCAATTACTACTGGAACAATAAGAAAGTACTATCTGTAATTACTAATTCTAGAAGAGGTAGTTGAAAAAGGAAGTTTTATGTATATTTATTTAATTTAGAAGATGCTAAGGAATGTTTACTGAAAACAACACGTTCAGTTGAAAAGATGATTCCTAAATGGTGAGTCTTAAATGTTTAAAGAAGGGATTTGTTTTTTTGAGAAATTAATTTATTGTGGCTTGGTACCATTGTTATGTATTTAATTTAAGAAGGGAATTATTTATTCTCAGATGTTTAAAGAAGGGATTATTTTTAAAGAGAAATCAATTTATTTGGCTTGGTACCATTGGTACGTAATTAATTTAAGAAGGGAATTCTTTATTCTTAGATGTTTAAAGAAGGGATTATTTTTAAAGAGAAATTAATTTATTTGACTTGGTACCATTGTTATGTATTTATTTTTAGGAAGGGATTTATTTATTCTTTATGTATAGAAGGGATTTATTTATTTATTATGACTTGGTACCTTTGTTTATAAATTGTTAAACCCTTAATTTAGATCGACTCTTAATGCTAAATTAAGGTAACATGTTGACCTAATTGCAAATTTTAAATGATTTCAATGCTAACATAAAGTTGTTATCAATAATTTGATTTCTGACCTGCTATTGGATTGTAAAACAATGATAAACTTAGATTGGTTCAATGATCTGTATTTAGCGTCAATTTAGATCATAGATATTGACCTTTTATCTAGGATTAATGGCGTGGTAGTTGTTGAGGTCGTTTTTAGCTTGCGCTTCCCATTGAGGATTGTTTTTCTTTTTAATTAATGTTTGTAATTGGTTGGTAAACCTTCAGTATGCTTGGTCAGTTGTGTCAGGAGGGAATGTAGACACCTCCATGTTCCTCAAAACAGTTGCCAGCCTTGAGACCTTAAAATGTTAAAATCGATGGGAACCTGGGCTTGAGCATTACTTATGTGTCTTGGAGGTCCTAACCATTGCAGGGTAGGATGGGTGGGTAGTCAGTCTTACTTATTGTCGATTGATCGTTGTTAAATGCATGTTGTTACTTGTTGTGTGTCTTCTATCGTCTTCTTGATTTCATCATGGTTTGCGTCGTGTTTTTCGTCAGGTGGCGACACAGAGTTGAATGTGTTTGTTTCCCTTGTACACGCGCGCACACACCTTAAAAAAAAAATAAAAAAAATTGCACTTGTTATAAGAAGTTGTCGTCGTAGCGAGGAGGATCGTTACATATGGTATCAGAGCGGGTTTGACCCGTGACTTGGGCTCGCTACGGCTTTCATTGACATGATTTGATTATACTATTTCTAATCGAGTAGATTGTGTGCGTGCAGGTAATCATGGTTAGAGGACGCCATGGAGGTAGACGACGAGGTGTTAGGGGAGGGGGCGTGACACCTCCAGTAGCATCCACACCTGAGGGGTCTAACCCCCAAGGAGACGAGTAGGTTCTCGGACAGGAGCAAATAGTAGTTGGCGACGTAGTCGGGATGATGAGATATTTTCAGCGCATGTCTAAGGCATTGATCAGCCGCTTGGACCAAGATGAGGCTAGGGCATCAGCACCCACTGAGGTTCCGCCGCGTGCACTAGCCGTTACTGGTAGCATTCACTGTGAACTCGAGAAGGTTAAATTTCCCAAGTTCTTTGGTGCCCCGGATGGTGTCGCCGCCGAGGCATGGTTGGAGAATATGGCGATGTGCTTCGCACTTCATAATTATACCTCCAACATGAAGGTCTGCATGACGGTCTTTCAATTGAAGGGGAGCACTCTTCTATGGTGGAAGACACTCCTACCACAGCTGGACATGGCCGACGAATACGTGTCATGGGAACTGTTCGAGGAATGGTTCTGAGAGAGGTACCTTTCAGAGGAATTCATCGAGCGTCAGCTCAATGAGTTCAACACCTTACAACGGGGAGCTCGCACGGTGCCTGAGTATGAGGCCTATTTTATGGAGCTGCTCTGGTATGCTCCGCACCTTAACACGGAGAAACTTAAGGTCAACAGGTTTGTGTTCGGCCTTAACGGTAGTCTATGTGCAAAGGTTAGGATTTTGATGCCTCAAACCTTGCACGATGTCATCTAGAAGGCCCTCATAGCAGAGGAGGAGCTTATCAATGGGGGGAAAACCAGGACTCCAGCGAGACTAGAAAGGCAGGGTTCATTTGGAACCCAGCAGCACCAGACACCAGCGAGATGCGCGTTGGGATATTGTGGCTTCCAGAGGGGATCCACTTTCACTACACCCCGACGACTACCTCCTCAGTAGTGGACATATTATCAAGGACCACCGCATCAACAACACCGTCGCCCACAGCAACAACAGTTTAGGCCTATTCAGCAGAACAGACCAGGGTTCTAGGCCGGTGGGCTGTCATCTTCTACTTCAGGTACCAGGACTACTGGGTTGAAGAAGGGGTGTTGGACGTGTGGGGAGCCACACTACCAGTGCGACTGTCCTGTGGAGAGGACCAGAGTGTCCGGATCAGCCAGACCCACTACAGTGGGAGATATGGGCAAGGCCCATCAGATTCATGCAGCAGTGAATAACCGCCAGGAAGAGCACCAGTCGACTGTGTTCGAGACGATAGGTATTTTCGTTGATCAGACCCTTAGTATTTTGATTGATCCCGGTGCTACCGAGAGTTTCATTTCTGGTGCAGTGCTAAAAAGGATTAAGGTAAAGGTAGTCGAACAGGATGAGTTTGGCTTCATAGAGATGGCTTCAAGAGCCAAACAAAAGGTTGTAGGAAAGGTTACAGGTTGTGCCCTTAACCTGGGAGAGTTTGTCACGAGGGCCAACTTGTACGTCACAATCTTAGGATCTTATGATGTCATGATTGGTATGGATTGGTTGGAATTTCATAAGGTGATACTCAACTATAAGACAAAATAGTTGAGCTTGGTCGATGATGAGGGACAGAGACATGTGATTATAGGATGGAACCAGGGAGTTTCCCTGAGGTTCATCTCTTCCTTATAGTTATGAAAGAGTATGTGCAAGGGGTGCAAGTTGTATGCGATCCTTGTACTAAATGAGAAGGGAGTAGTGGAAGGTCTAGAACACCTTCCGATGGTGAAGGAGTTTGCGAACGTATTTCCAGAGGAGTTACCTGGGATGCCACTGGAGAGGGAATTGGAGTTTACCATAGACCTAAAACCGGGGACTGAACTGATAGCAAGAACGCCTTATTATATGTTGACCCCGGAGTTACAAGAGTTGAAAATGCAACTGAAGGAGTTATTGGACCTGGGACTGATACCTCCTACTATCTCATCGTGGGGTGCACTAGTTATTTTCATATGAAAGAAGGACAGATCGTGGAGGCTTTGCATTGACTACCGTCAACTGAATAAGGCCACGATCAAGAATCAATATCCATTGCCGAGAATAAATGATCTGTTCGATCAAATGAAGGGTGTGACGGTGTTCTCCAAGATCGATTTGTGATCAGGGTATCACCAGTTACGGATCAAGGAGGATGACATCCCTAAGACTTCTTTTAAAATGAGGTTTGAACATTATGAGTTTACTATTTTACCGTTTGGACTGACAAATGCCCCAGGATTATTTATGAGTTTGATGAACGGGGTGTTCCACGAGTACATGGACAAGTTTTTCCAAGTGTTCATTGATGATATTTTGATTTACTCTCGTATGATAGAGGAGCATGATGAGCACTTGCATTTGGTACTACAGTGTCTACGAGAGCACAAACTGTATGGGAAATTGTCCAAATGCTCTTTTTATCAATCGAGGATTCACTACTTAGGGCATGTCATCTCCAGTGAAGGTATCGCCATGGATCCAGCCAAGGTTGAGGCTATTATGGAATGGCCTGTGCCGACGAATGTCACAGAAGTGTGTAGCTTTATGGGTTTAGAAAGATACTATCAATGGTTTGTCGAGGGATTTTCGAAGATAGCGAATCCGATCACGGAATTGCAGAAGAAAAACAAGAAGTTTGTTTGGACCGAGAAATGCACGAAAGCATTTTCGGAGGCTTAAAGAGTTGTTGACAACAACGCCGATACTAAAGGTCCCTGACATGAATGCGGAATTCTTGGTATGCACAGATGCATCCAAGGAAGGTTTAGGCGGAGTCTTGATGCAAGATGGACGAGTAATTGCTTACATTTCGAGGAAACTGAGAAGGCATGAGGAAAACTACGCAACGCACGATTTGGAGTTATTATTCATAGTGTATGCCTTGAAGGTTTGGAGACACTACCTTGCTGGATGAAAATTTGAACTAAAGACTGATCATTGTGGACTACAACACATTTTTACGCAAAGCGACCTGAACGCGCGACAATGACATTGGTCGGAATTGCTTAGCGAATACAACTATGAGATTACTTACATAAAGGGAATAGTGAACCAAGTGGAGGATTCTTTGAGTCAGAGACCACACATATTTTCGGTGATGCCTCTTCAAACGAATCTACGTGAGAAGATTCTCACTTTACAGTGTGACGATGACTGGTACAAGGAGGTCAAGGGTTTTATCGGACAAAACACAATGATGGTACCATGATATGAGGGATTTTCATTTGATAACGATGGGTTATTGAGGTTTAGAAGTCGAATTTACATACCACCAAATGACAAGTTGAGGATATTGATCCTAAGCAAGGCTCATAGAGCAGTTTACATGGCTCACCTGGGAGTCATGAAGATGAGGGCAAACCTTAAACCCTTATTCTTCTAAAAGGGAATGAAGGCCGACATAGTCAACTATGTGGCCAGATGTCTAGAGTTTCAGTAGGTAAAGGCTGAACATAGACACCCAGTAGGATTACTTCAACCACATGCCATCCTGTAATCAAAATGGGAGGTTATTTCGATGGATTTTATTGTTGGATTTCCACTAACGGCAAGGAGACATGACTCAATTTTTGTAGTAGTAGACACTCTGACGAAGCGTTCTCACTTTATTCCTGTGCGTACGACGTATCAGGCACCTAACATAGCTAGAGTATTCATCAATGAGATTGTGAGGCTGAATGGCGTGCCTAAGAAGATTATATCTGATCGAGGATCGATGTTTACTGGATGATTTTGGACGAGTTTCCAAGAGGCCTTGGGAACCCAACTTAACTTTAGTACTGGGTATCACCCGGAGATGGATGGACAAACAGAACAAATGAACCAAACCTTGGTGGACATGTTATGCATGTACATGATGGACCAACAAAATCATTGGTAAGAATTCTTGCCACTAGTAGAGTTCTCTTACAACAACAGTTACCAGAGCACCATTAAAATGGTGCCTTTCGAGTTTCTTTACGGGAAATCATGTCAGATGCCCTTGAGTTGGGATCGGCTTGAGGATAGGGTCCTTGTGGGACCAGAAGTGATCCAATAAATGGAAGAGAAAATGCAAACCATAAGACAAAGGATTAAAGAAGCGCAGGATCGACATAAGAGTTATGTCGATGCGCACCGAGTCAACCGTAGTTATGAGTTCGGCGATCGAGTCTTCTTGCAGGTTAAATCGCATAAGAGTTCAATCAAGTTTGGAAGGGGAGATAAAATATCTCCTAGGTTCGTGGGACCTTTCAAGTTTGTGGAGAGAAAGGGGCCTGTGGCCTATCGACTAGCCTTGCCTGATTCTTTGAGACGTATGCACGATGTTTTTCATGTATCTGTTTTGAGACATTATATTAGTGATCCTACACATGTTATTGACATGATTTCCTTGCAGGTATCGGACGAGGGAGCACTCACGGCTGAGCCGGTCCGCATCTTAGTTCACCGTGTTTGATAGTTATGATGTTGAACGGTAGATCAGGTCAAGTTCCAGTGGGATAATTATAGTCCGCACTCAGTGACCTGGGAGGACGCATATGATATGCGCTAGTAGTTTCCATTTTTGTTTGATAGATAGACATATAACACTGTGATAAACTTATTTTGGCATTTATACTGAGAAAATTCAGGACGAAGTTTAGACCAAGAGGGGGTGTATGTAACATCCCGCTCTGGCGCACTGAGAAAACTTATTCTTTGAGGACACTTGCTCACAAGTGATCTGGACTATTATGATATTAAAACTCTTGTCCTTGATTATGATGCGTTATGATAGATGACATGATGTTTTACTACTTTCACATAGACAGGTGCTATTGACTCAGTTTTACTGAGTGTGCAGGGTTTTGGACCTTGAGGATGCAGAGGCATCGACGGAACCCCTTGGACACTGGATCGAGTCAAGGAGTGTGCTATTGGGGTTTGATTTTTTTACTGTGATTTTAGTACATTTGATCAGATGATGTGATGTGGACATGTTCTAACATGTCTGTTGATGATGCAAGTTGACGATAGCTTGCCGACTAGACTCACATATGGAGTAAAGGGGCCACACACGACTACCAAAGAGGTTGAGGGAGAGGTGTGGACAACAACCCTGCTATAGCCTACTAGCACTCTCGTCGTGGATCGAACTGTAGGTTAATGATTACCTAGTTCGAGAGGATCCACGATGCCATGAGGGAAAACTGCGAAAGTCGCTCATGATGATTCTAAGGGGTGCGCAATAAGATGGGGGCCTTATTCCTTAGAAGCCCTTAGTCTCCCACAAGTTTACCTAGCGGAGTGTTGACTCCAGGGGTTATTGATGTCTACCAATTAGTCAAGAGGTGAGTGGCACCCTTGGAGCATGTGGTGCATCCTGAAGGGCACGTCTTGCAAAAGAAACACAAGAGGTGAGTGGCAACCTTGGAGCACATGGTGCATCCTGAAGGGCACGTCACGCAAAAGAAACACTGGAGGTGAGTGGCACCCTTGGAGCACGTAGTGCGTCCTAAAGGGCATGTCACATTGATGATGTTAAAGGAATGAACCTAGATGGCCCTAAGACTAAAATATCATTAAGAATTTTTAAAAACAAATCCCCTAATTAAAATGTCGCCCAGTTCAGAATCTAAATCCTAAGTCTAAAACTTCTCTAGGGGTAAAATTTGGTCTAACCTTAAGAAAAATACCCTATAAAAATTAAAAAAAAAATTAAAATTAAAATTAAAATTAAACTAAAAACCACTTAAGTAATAGTTTTAGTCTTCATAAAATTTTTGGGGTAAAATGAAGAGAGTAAGAATTTAATTAAAATCGGTGGATTTAAAATTGTAAAGAAGAATTTAATTGTTTAACTTGTGAAAGTGTAAAAGGTATTAAATTATTAATAAAAAGGAAAAGAGGCTAATTTGCACAGCTGCCATTTTGGCTCTAATAAAAAGGGGAAAGAAGGGAATAATAAAATTTAGGAAAGTAAGGAATGGAGGAAACATAATATAGGAAAGAAGGAAACTTATGATAAAAAACGAGGTTAACTTAGTAAAGAATCTGCAATAAAGAACCTTCTAAATTGAACTAAATGAGCAACATCATTTTAGGGAAAGTATTTAAAACCTGTAAGGGAATCTAGGAACACCTAGGAGTAAATTTAGGAGCAACTCTAGGCGGGTGAGGGAAATGAGACAATTAATAAATTAAAGAAAATAAATTTTGGAGGAAAGTAGGGGATGAATGACACTTGTACGATGGAGAATGTTTAGAAGATTTTCATTAAAAGTTAAATTAAAAGAGATTTAGGGAAAGATTGGAAGTTCTAAAACTCTATAAAAGAGAGGAAGGAGGAGGAAGAAAGGGGGATCAGCTGTTAGCGTAACGTTATGCTGCCGGATTTGTGACTTGACTGATTACTTGTGGGGAGTTAAGTTTTCCCATCTCGGATAGGAGTGGTAACTCAGCCTTGCGAGGCGAGCTGGGAGCTAGACGTACCATCTGGATAGTGTGTGGCCCCTTTGCAGCTCAAGGGGATAAGGGGGAAGAAGAGTACCCCTAACGTTGGCTGGGAGGTATCGATGTAGTATCGACAGTTGGTGAGCGGGAGCAGCACGGAGTGCTCGGACGTCTTCGAGGTGGGCGATAAGGCAACGGTATGATTTGTATTTTAGTAGAGTAGAATGCATTAGGAACTTATGTTTGAATCTGTATGCTTATTTGTAACTGAATGTATTCTATCTTGAGATTGATGTCGTTCGACTTTATCTTATTACTCCTGTGATGTATTGACAGTTTATTTCTACGGTAGCATGGGAAGTGGTGATTGCGGTATTTAAAATTGATTTTCAACTACGCGTTTAGGACGATTAAAACCATTGCCTTTAGCTCTAACATTGAACCAATGTTCTTAGGATACCACTGCGATTTGACTAGCTTATCCATATTTATTGCTTACCCCTGTGACCCTTTCGTGTCTGCATGACTCTTCGCAGCCATACATTCCTGGATGTAATTATCCGCATTTAATAATTTGGATGTGTAGTTTACTGTCTTGACACTCACTGTTATTTAATGCATTGTTGTATATATATCTGGGGGCGCTTTAGTGGCGATTTTGTTCTGCAGCAGATATCTATATTTTACCTCTGCCAATTTTAAATAAAAATTTCAAGGTCATACTGTATTGGTGAATCATTCTGTAGTTGATATATAGTTAATACCGTTGCTTTTTTTTTTAAATAAAAAGGTTGGATCCTGCTATATTATCAAAACAAACATACAGTTGTTGTTAGAGGTGCCAGCTGTCCCGCTTGAGAAGGAAACCAGGGCAGCTGGCTCCCCTGTGCCAGGTGTGACTGTGTAATAAAAAATATACATGCGACGTCCTTGCCCGAAGGAAACCAGGGCGATAAAACTAAGTAGTTTCAGAGAATGTACCATAGCTAAAAAACTAGACAGTTAACTAAACTAGAAACAACAGAGAATCTTCTGACCAGAAACTGCTAAGGAGCTAGTTACCTATGCACCTTCCCTCGTGCTTCTTTGGCCACCACCCTGCTGGTAGCGAATACAGCTGTGCGCACGTCAGACATTTTCGAGGTGGGAGGTTCTTAGAATGTGCTGCGAAGAGCATATCCAGCCTCTTGTCCATCCTGGCCAGGCGGAAGATTTGATCATCCATGAGGCTCCTGAGTTCAAAGATGAGGGGAAGGGGCATTATCTCGAGGGAGGTTGGCTGCTCCATCCCAACACCATCGTCGAGGGATTTTTCTTCAGGGTCCCTTGCTGCATTGAGTGATATCAGTGGTGGCGCTTTCTTTCTTTCGGTGTCTTCCCCTGCTGCACTGTGCTCACACTCCTTCGTCCCCTCGGCATGGTCAGGTGGAATTTCCTCCTCCACGATGCAGGGAGGGAAGGGGTCCTTCGTGCTCTCGGTGAGGAGGCGGCACTGTGTGTCCCCAGGTGAAAGCGTGCATTCCTGTTCCGGTACCCAAGTTGTCTGACTCTTTATTGCTTCTTCCAGGCTGATCTCCTCGATAATTGCCATGGGAGGCGTCCATTGCTTCTTCTTGCGCCGGGCGGAAGCTAGGACGAGAGCACGTTCGAATTTCCGGTGGCATTGGCTTCAGGACTCGGCTCTATGCCAGGTGGATCCTCGGCGTGGTTTTCCTCTGAGCCATGGCATTCTGGACTGGTCAGAGTGGGCCTCTCCTCTCCCACAATTTCGTAGAGCTGTGAATTCCTCCACGGGCGATATGAACACTGCAAGGAACCTCTGTTTCTTATTCCCATTCCCTGTGTAGATAATACCTCGAATTATCATTGCTATCGACGCCATTAAGGTAGGGCGTTGAATGCACTACCTCCTGGTACAGTTCTTTTATGTGAGAGGGCTAGTCATCGGGTAATGGCTGGTGAAGGACCCTGTGCATTAATGTCTAAGGGCCGCTCGCCGGTTGATGCCATAAAGGGGCATCCTGGTGGTGGCCCACGTGCCCTCGGTTGCCTGCGTATCACCCCATCCGGGGGGGGTAGGTCTCTGGTGGCCAAGTTTTGACACCTTGTGACGAAGTTTGGGCATTCTGAATCATGGCTCTCCCACCAGGAGTAGTCATCTTCTTTTTCAACTGCTTCGTTTGCTAGACAGTCTGCTACTCTGTTTTCTTCTTGCCTTACATGGGAGGGTATGATGGTGAGAGTGGGTGTGAGGAGGATTTTGAAGTCTTCTAGCATTCCTGCGAGTCGCCAACTTGGAGAGATCTTTGAGGGGTGATTTCCATTTAGGATTTTGGCTATTAATCGGATGATGACTTATGAGTCTCCTTCTAAAACTAGGTTGCGGTGTTCTTTATCCATTGCGGCCTGCAACCCTCTGGCCAATCTTGTCAATTCTGCCACATTGTTTGTCGTTTCCTCTAAGAAGCCTGCCAGCAGCCCGAGGATCTTTCCTTCAGAATCTTTGATCATAGCTCCCCATCCTGCTGCTCCTGGGTTGCCTTTGGATGCTCCATCAAAGTTGAATTTGATGTGGTTGGGATGGGGGGGGGAACCAGTTGGTAGGGCTCATCTGAGGAGGTTTATTGGTCCTCGGGTTGGGATGATTGGTTGGGAAGGGCTCCTAGTGTTGGAAAATGGATTGTTCCTCAGGGGTACCGCTGAGGTCCTCTTCTTTCCAGGTGTGGCTTCTGACTGTTTCCTTTATTAGCGAGCTGATGGTTGCCCATGTGTCCTCTAAGGTGGAGGATTTTGAGTGGAAAATTCTTCTGTTTCTTTCCTTCCAGAGATGCCAGAGGATGAAACCTAGAAAAAGTTGCCAGATGTGATTCAGGAGCATGCTTTTGTGTCATTGACGCTGTCTCTGTGTTGGTTGGATCTGCACATAATTTGCGCACTCAGATCCCAAACTTTCTGACTGTAGCGGCATCCATTGAAGAGGTGTTCTTTGGTTTCTTCCTGTTCCCAACATAGCACACAGAGAGAGGGCCCAATGAAGCATTGTTTCCTAAGGTTGTCCCAGGTTAGCACCCTGTTGTGAACTACCAGCCATAGGAAGGTTGAGACCTTGGGCCATAAAGTAGAGTTCCAGACTTTACTCCATATAGGCCATTTCTCGACGTCTTGGGGGTGGCTGTGTAGGGAGTAGGTCTCCTTGATTGTGAAATTTCCGGTCGTGGAGTACCCCCAGCGCAGGATGTCCGGTCCTTCTCTTGTGGGGATTTTTCTCCATTTGACTTGGGTGTGCCAGCTTTCCAAGTTGAGATTTTCTGAAACGCCGAGGTTTAGGTGGGAGGTTTTCCAATGCCTTCACTGGAGGTGCTGCTCTTGAGGTTTCCAAAGATCCTTGACTTTTAGTGAGGCGTGCAGATCGATGGCTTCTCTGAGGTTGTATAGTTCTTCTATTCCGATCAGGGGCTTGAGTTGCTGCCAGGAATCCTGCCAGAGCATGGCGCTCTCTCCATTTCTGACTTCCCAAAAGGCATGATTCTGGACCAGAGTGCGATTTTGCCAGGCTATGTTCCAGATGTTGGATCCTTGTATTCTGTTGTTGTGCCTGATCAATTGATTTGTGGGCATTAGGGGGGCATATTTGTGCTGCCATATGTGCGCCCAAGCCACCGTGGGAGTTTTTAGCCAACGTTACCAGATTTTGGTGCCCATAACTTGGTTGAGCTTTCCCAGGTCCCGGAGGCCTAGTCCTCCTTGACTTTTGGGCCAGCAGGTTTTGTCCAAGCTCACCAGAGCCCATTTCTTATTGGGTTGGTGACCATGCCAGAGGAATTTACATTGGAGATTTTTTATGGCTTTGATGACATGCTTGGGAGCTGCTAGGAGAATGAAAAGATAGGTGGGGAGGGCCTGCAGAACTGACTTGAGGAGGACTAGTTGTGAGGCCAGATTGAGGGGTCTGAAGGTCCAATTGCTTAATCTGTTGGAGATGGAGAGAAGAAGGTTGTCCCAAGAGATGGATATGGCCGAGGCACCCATGAGGGGGATGCCTAAATAATTAGACAGAAGGGAGCTCCTGGGTATACCTAGGAGTCTGGAGATATGTACTTGTACCGGTACAGGAGTGTTGAAGAAATAGAGCTTGGATTTATCCAGGTTGAGTGACATACCAGAAGCGTCCGTGAAGTCCGAGAGGATGGAGTTGAGTGTTATGGCCTCCCTAGCAGAGGGGGAGTTGATAAGGAGAGTATCCTCTACGAACTGGCTATGGGAGAGGGCTGGTTGGAGATTGTGAAGAGGTATCCCTTTAAGGGAGCCGTCGGTGAGCGCTGCTTTGATGGATCTGCCTAGGCCTTTCGCCATGAGCACAAAGAGGAAGGGTGAGAGGGGGTCACCCTGTCGAATGCTGCGAGAGGGTGAGAAGGGTCTGGACGGGACACCACTGACCAAGATAGAGAAGAAGGTGGAAGAGACGAGGTTGAGAATCCATTTAACCCATCCCTGATCAAATCCAAAGGAGTCAAGGATGGCTTTGAGATACTGCCAGCTGGCCCTATCAAATGATTTGGAGAGGTCCAGTTTGATTAACATACCAGGGGTTTTGGAGGTTTTGAGAGAGTGGATGACCTCGTGTGCCAGGATGACACTGTCCATTATTTTCCTTCCTTCCACATACCTGGCCTGTTCCTTGGAAATTACGTGAGTTAAGATGGGTTTCAGCCTGTTTGCTATAACCTTTGTGATGATTTTGTAGATAACATTGCAGAGGGTTATGGGTCTGAAGTGCTTCGGATTGGTGACTCGTTCTTCTTTGGGAATGAGGGTTAGGAAGGTCGAGTTGAGGGCTGGTAGAACCACTCCTGAAGCCCGTGATTCCTCTACAACTTCCCAGATGTCTCTTCTTATCAGATCCCAGCAGTGGTGGAAGAAATCTGCAGTGAACCCATCCGGTCTCGGAGATTTTCTTGGAGGCATATCCTTGACTGCCTGATCCACCTCTTCCTGGGTAATGGGCCTGGTGAGGGTCACATTCTGTTCCTGGGTTACCAAAGCCGGGATGTGTCTGGTGATTTTTTGTATGGCCTCCGTTCTGTCCTCCCTGGGTTCTGTTAGGAGCTCCCAGTAGAAATTGATTAGCTCTGCCTCAATCTGTGAGTGTTCTCTGATTGTGTTCCCTTAGCTGTCCTCTAGGTGGGTGATCCTGTTGACATGGCATAGATGCATCACTGTTCTATGGAAGAACTTTGTGTTTCGCTCCCCCTCCTTGAGCCACTGTACTCGAGATTTTTGTTTCCATAGTATTTCCTCCTGCTTTCTTCTTTCGTCTAGCTTCATTCTGAGCATTTCCTCCTCTTGCATTAGTTCTGTGGTTCTAGATCCAGAAATGAAGGTTCTCTGTATCGTCTCCAGCCAGTTTTCGATATCTCGGATGCTGTGGAGAATATCGCCAAAGCTGTTCTTGTTCCACTGCTTCAACAGCGGTTTAAAATTTTTGAGTCTTTGCTGGAATTTATACATGCTTGAGCCATGGTTGATTTCTTCTTGTGCCCACCAGGCTTGTAGAAATTTAGATACAAATTAATGTATTTCTGCGATTCTCCTGATCTAACAAGTTACTATATTGTTAAATACAGAATCACTTCTACTATTACTTTTACGGAAGCAATTTAAACCACGATCACAACCATAAGGACAAAGTGAAATATCAATAACACATAACACAATAATCTTTCCTGGGAAAGCGTAAAGCTAAAAACCCCACTATCATATATTATGAATCATGAAACAATCTCATACAAAGCTCTAATCCAAGAGCTCTCAGTACAATCGTCTCACACTGTCATACACAAATTAGCAAATACATGCGCCAATTTCCGTGACCAGACAACCTGCCTCCTCTGCACAAACTCTGCAATCCGAATTCTCACAATGAATCGAATGAATCGTTTGCACATGCTCATAAGTATATCCACTGCATGTGTG
>JASDQU010197100.1:0-19530 GCA_032191745.1 Picea mariana | reverse complement strand
TTTGATCATTTTCTGAGCCTAGGGACCCTTCTGAGACTTCTGGGTCATTCCTAAATCCTCCTTTTCTGCATTTGAGTATTTTCGAGCAGTTTTGGATCCACCTGGATCACTTGGCAAGAATTTTGGCATCTTCAATACAAATGTGATGTTTAGTTTTGTCTGAATGTTCTGTGAGAGTTGAGGGACGAGTGCGATTGTGTTTGATGTCAGCGGCATGTTCTTGAATCCTAATTCTAAAGGAATGACATGTTTCTCCTATGTATTGTTTACCACACGAGCACGGGATCATATAGACACCCTTTTACTCGATGGGATCAACATAGTCTTTGACTGACCTAAGGGAATTCCTAATAGTGTTTAAGGGTTTGAAAGTTTCCCCAATGCTTTTCTTCTTTAAAATCCTAGCAAGCTTGTCTGTTGTCCCTTGTATGTAGGGTAAGAAAACCTTGGACACATCATTATTTGTTTTTTCTTTATTCCTAGGTGTTTTAGTGGCATTTTGAAAAGCTTTCATCACCTGATGTTTTTTATAGCCATTATCTTTAAAAACATTGAGGAGGTGATTTTTCTCTTCGTCAAGGTGTTCATCATCAGAAATTGTGAAGGCTCTAGTGGCTAAGGTGTTGAGAACCCCTAGTTTTTGGGAAGGGTGATGATGGGAATTGGCATGAAGGTATTGTTCGGTGTGAGTTTTCTACCTATAAACTTGGTGGGCTAAGGATCCATCAGGTCTTTTTGTGACCCTGACATCTAGAAAAGGAAGACTACCTTTATCTTCAACCTCCATAGTGAATTTGATGTGATCGGATTGTTTATTAAGGTGAGTCAAAATTTCATTTAATTTGTCACAACCATGGGTCCAAATGACAAAGGTATCATCGACAAACCTATTCCAGTATTTAGGTTTGAAGGGTGAGGAGACAAGGGCTTTGTTTTCCAAATCTTCCATGAATAAATTGGTTATGATGGGAGAGAGGGGGGATCCCGTTGATGATCTATTTTTTCCATTATTTTCTGAATCAGATTATGAATCAGGTTTTGGCTCCTTATCTTTTATCTCGGCCACCAATGAATTTTTTGAGCGATATTCATCAGTCTTGTGTCAAGGGATTGTTTAGAAATCACACCACTTTCTAGTGTCCTTCTTCATCTTCCCATAATCCTTCTTTTCCTGTGGCTTGGACTGGTTTTCGAGAGGCTTTTTGTTAAGGTTGTCTTTATCATACTTTGGTTGTTGAGGATTTGCAGACCCAAACTCCCATTTGTTCTGGTGCCTAAATTTATACTCGATTTTGATAGAATACCGATAGGAAACTCCCAGTGATGAGATGTCCAGAAACTCCATTTCATTTTGGATGTATCTATGTAGAGCCCCATGGTATTTCAGAACCAAATGTCACTCATAATATTTGATACATAGCTTGGTGGGAAAGATATGGAAGGTATTGGTGATCTCTGAAATTGCTTGGCCCCTCTCTTAATGCAATGTGGTTCATCTCATGTATTGGTCATCATAGTTACCAACAGGGTAATATTGTTCCTTGACTGCATCCACAAAAAATCCAAAGTGGGCTTGGCCCCATATATTCCAGACTTCTCTGTGGAACTTTGTTCCTAGTAATTTTCCCACCAATGTTTGACATGGGGGAGAAACTTAAGGAGTGCGAAGGTGATATTTTCCTTTTCGAAGAAATTGTGAACAGAGAAATAACCTTCTATCATATTTAACCATTTTTCTAGGGCATTCGCATCTATCTGTCCTTCAAATACGAGAATATAAAAATTAACTTGTACCTTGAAAGGAAAGGTGCCTCCAAAGTGGTCGCTTGATGAAGACACGCCACTTGTTATCGGCAGGGGTTGAAGGATGTGGGAAAAATTATCCATCATTTTGTCCCTCTGTCATGTGAGAGATTGCTCAAGCAAGGGCTTAATAGAATTGTTTGCTCTGATGTTTTTATTTTTTTCCACCATGGAGGGTTTCTTGGGCGTGCGAGAGTGATTTTTCTCAATAGAGATAATCTTGAGACCCAACTTTCTATACGTAGACCTCGTCAGGCGCATGCACTTAAAAAAAAATCAAGAGTAGTCTGCTCTGATACCACTATTCCGGATTATTTTCTACATGAACTGAGAGCAGAGATATAATAAATAAATGTACATAGATATACCAGATATCAAATAATATAACAGAGATATGACCATAAACATATATATACAGTAATACATAATTTCTATTAATGAACGAAATGTACAAAACTGTAGAAATACAGAGTGAAATACTCGTTAGAATGGTGGCATCTTATCTCTGAGAAGAGATGTAACGAATACTCACATTCCCAAGAATATGATTACAATGAGGCTCTAAATACCTTTTTAACATAAAGAAAATCCAAAAACTTAACCCCGTAAGATGAAAATCCAACAATTTTGTCGACCTCGTTTTGGGTAGTTTGGTGTATCAACTTCCCCGGGGCGTAACTTTGGCATACTATATCCATTTGGGGTGTACAATAGCTCATTGGAAAGGTATCATCGAGGAAATTCATTTTTGGGACTCAATTAGAACCGTTTTCCATAATTGAGGTGGTTGATCCCGAAAAAACGTCATTTAGGCATTCAAAATGGCCCTGGAAGTTTAGGAATCGAAAAACTACTAAAAATAGTAAATTGCCAGAAGACCATTTTGATCCAGTTGGAATAGGTGGGCGGCCATTGATATCCACCTGGATCGGTTCTTAAGGCCATGGTTGCACAAGTTTGTAATTTTAACCCCCAAAAGAAAAAGGGTGGTACCAATAGCACCACTTTTCGATTCGAGGATTGATTTTGGTGTTTTAGATCCCAAAATATGGGGTTTTAGGGCTAGACTTCTCATTTTGAGGTCACGTTTCTTGTCAAATCGGTATTTATGTTTGAAAAGGAACTATATGAAGTTTATCCAAGATCATTTTTATACCTTCTTTTTTGGTAAAGGTTATTATGCTTTCCTTTTCAAATTAAAGGAGAACCAAGACCTCATCTTTCACAATGACCCATACCTTATAGGGTCGTGAAGGTTGTTCATCAATTGTTGGACCCTAAATATGAAAATAAAGGTAGATGTACCTATAGGGTTGTTTATTTGGGTCTACCTTCCCCACCCCCTTTTGCATTATTGGAATTACTAGTGTCTAGAGTCCATTGGGAATACTCTAGGCAAGTACATTCACAAAATGGACCTAATCTAGGTTTATTTCCATGTGTGAGGATGTATATTAATGTAGCTATGGAAAAGGGCCTCCAAAATCTATTTTATTACCTTTGGATGATTTGTCTCATATTAAATCCCTATATTATGAGAAATTTCTATTCAAATGCAACTCCTACCATGAATATGTCCACTTCTCCAAAGACTCTATAAGAATGAATAATAGTGTGCCCCCTATCAGCCTTTTCCTTGTGAAAATGGAAAATTATTAGATAAGCGTATAGATCCAAACAATTAGAACCTTTGAAATATCCCTCAACCCCTCATTATTATAATCATTTTGAAGCCCTATCCTTTCTTGACCAAGACACTTTGGAACCCACCTAGGAAAACCCTCCCTCTAATATCCCTTCCTCACAATGTACCATGGCTCTCGCTCTTCCTCCTCTACCTATTGACAATGCCATAGGTCCTCTCCTCCACGAGGTTCCCTTTGCTACCCCCCTTTTTTTCTCATTTTGTTGATCCCCTAGAAGATTTTGTCTCACCTGTGAATCCCCCTCTCGATCCTCTTACCCTCTTATCTTCAAAAAAATTCTAGCATCGAAAGGAACTAACTACATTGAAACATCCAAAAATTCGTATTTCCAGTCTCACGATAGAGTACTCACTAGACACAAGGCCCAACAATTGAAATACAAGGAAGACCAAAAAGAAGGTAAGTGTAATTCCCCATTTTTCCTAACCATAATCTTGTTCACGCCCTAGAGGTCAACCCTTGGTATTCAGGGTGACCCATTTTGCACTTTGATATCTTGGAGACTAATATGTGTTACATTTTTTGTGCATGGTCATGACTCTTTTATAAAAGAATATACATAAGTGGATATATATTGTGTTGTTGAATATGAGACTCTTGCTTGTGTCCCTCAATTTGGAAGTGATTTGGCATACATCAAATTCTACTAATATGATTTATATGTATAATGATAGTGAGTATATGTATATGAAATCCATAGCACTGAATTGAGTTGATGATGTGAATCATGATTGTGATATATGTGCCTTGATTATATGATGTGAATATGTGAACTTGTTTATCCATACATGCATCCATATGGTAACATTCTTATTATATTCTAGCTTGTGATGATTATTACTTTAATGATGTGTATTGATTTTTGCTAGGATGAGAAAACATTTGAGGAACTTTGATAAGGGAGTTGTTTTTTACATGTGCCCTAGATATTAAGCCTAAGACTAGATGGGCCTTTGCTAAAATATTATTTCTTATAGATTGTGTGATGTATGAGATGCAAGGCTAAGAGCCTTGTTGCATTGTATGCTTAAACTTGATGATATGATTTGCTAATGTTGTTGAGCATGTTTCTAATGTCACAGGATGGCCAACAACACAAGAAACTCTTGAAAGGGGTATTATTTGTGACCAAAGGAAAAATGGTCTCAAGGGTTGATGAGCCTCATTGGAGATTAATCCCCTAATTTGATAAGGCTATGGTATAAATTCTTATGTTATGCATGTTGATATGAGAGCATATTTATCACAGTTTATGTAGGAAATTGGGCCCCTAGTTGAATGAGACAAGTGTATGAATGTCTAAGAATACTTTGAAATGGGAACTATTACACCTTAAATTCACTTCATTGAACCCTATATTTTTCTCTATATGTGATCCATCATATGATTAGACTATGTGTATCAATGTATCATGATGAGCCAAAAGTGTGGTTATATTTGTACTTTTAGTCCCCATTTCAAGATATCCCTTGCTCTTATGGATTAGGTTGAATTCCCCTTGGTGGAATTAATTTGGCACCATGTCAATAATTTATGACCTAGGTTTGTATGCAAGGGTCTTGGGATGGATCTACTAGGACACATGATCTAGGGGAACTTCTAGTGTCCCTCACTTATTTGTTTGTAATGTAAAATTGTTAATCATGTTGTAAAGGTTTTCATGCCTATTTAAAGCACACTTATCTTATTCCTAAGCATGGACCCCCATATTATGTATTTGTCACACTTTGGTCATGGACTCTTGAATACGATTATGCAAATGCTCATACAGTTTCATGCTTCCCAAGGTAGTCTCTCAAGGTAGCTTACGTATCCCAATACATTGGTCACATTTTTCGAGGCACTATTGGGATATTTCAACATGCATGGGTATTCTCTTGACATTTCACGTTGAATATCATAGAGCACTCTCCCATTTCATCACTTTTTGAGCCATTTATTACTTGATATGAGGGATGACCTAACACATTTGGACACCATGTTGTTTGTTGGAGATTTTTATGACTTATTTTAACTTGGAGGGTCACTTTACACCCTTTATGGAGGTTCCTTGCTTGATATGTGGACGTGGTCATACCTTGGAGACATCATTTGGGGACTTGTGAGCACGACTACAAAATCCATCCACTTCTTAGGGATTTTTCCACCTTATGCATGAGGTCATTCCACCTTTGGAGGCTAGACGTTGGATTATTTATTCCTTGGAGTAGTTTTACACCATGATTTAAGGCTTATTCTATGCATTTTGAAGGGAACATTGAATTCATTCACCAAGTCAACTTCTCTTTTGTGGGACGACCCCATCTCTTGGATGGTTTTATGTATATGCGGCATGTTTTACTTGTATATTGAGTTAGTATCCTTCATTATGTGGATGACAAGTCACTTTTGTAGATATCCTAGGCTAAGTTTAGGGAGATTAGAAAATAATAAATAATGAGAAGGATGTAGAAGTCTCATCTATAAATAAAGGCTCTCCTCTCATTCCAAATTGTTGTTTTTGTTGGATTTCATTTGAGAATACGATTTGTTGAATATCTATTGGTTAGAGGTTTTGGTGTTAATTCTTAGAGCTCTCACTTTCTTGGTTTATTCTTGGTGCATTAAATATTTGTGGTGATAGTTCAAGACTTATACATGATTTCAAGATCAATCCATTGAAGGGTTACTATACCACTTGGAGAGAAGTCATTTTAGGGTTTGTTCCTTCCTTCTTCTCTTGTTAACTTGGGTAAGTTCTCAATCATTTGATTTGTTCTTCCTCTTGGTTCCTTGGCAAGGGTTTTAAGTATTTTATTCAAGTTATAGTTGATCTTGTTGGTGAAGGTTTTTCCCTTGTGGAATTATTTCTTGTAGGGCCTTGGTCCTCATACCTTATCTTTGTTACATAAGAGATTATTTTACCCTATGGGTTATAATCTCTTAACCCTAATCCTTAAGATAAGAATGACCAATTCTTAGAGGAGAATTATTCTTTAACCCATAATCCCTAGTGGGAATAAGGCAACTGTCTTCTCCCAAAAACCAACCAAAAAAGCCACAGAATCAAAATCTTGTATTTTTTCTTGTTTAGAAAGAAATCTAACGATGAAAAATTAAAGAAATATATTAATTTGGATTTCTTTCCTAGTCTAGTGCATAGATCATTGATTATTTAATTTCTTAGACTAGTTTTGTTAAGGGTTTATGCTTAATTGTTTATCGTTATCCCTAAAAAGGAAAAATGGAACTAAATATTTGTGCTTCAAGATGTTATCTAACTTTTGTGGGCTGATTTAAGGATTTCTCAAATCTAGAAAATACATAAAAATAGTAAAAATCAAGTTTCTAGAAACATTGAGGATATGGTTTGGTGCTCAAAGGTTTATATTCACTCATACCTAGCTTATATTTCATTTTTAGATTGTTATTACAAGTTTATCTTACATTACTAGTGGTGAAATTGATCTCTAAAGTGCTTATAATTTATTATCTGTCATTTGGGGATATTCTTTGTCAATTGAAGTGCTAACATTGGAAACCCTAAGGGGGATTCACCATCTATTTTATAAATTTCATGCTTAGTTCATTGTTATATTTATTTAGATCTTGATTCCAACACTTATTGGGTTGTTATTTTGTTGTATATCATTGGCCCTAGTGAAAAAATCCAAGACGTCTTGCTTTCAAGTGGATTATCTCTCTCTTGGATCGTTTTGTCTTCACTTCAAATCTGAATTTTTTGCATTAATTGATCATAAGAAAAAATTTGGAAATGTTGTAAATCCCTAAGCTTGTCCTTTTCTAGCATATAATTTATTAATTCTGATAACACACATCTCACTTTCAATTTATGCTAAACGATTTCACTGTTTGCACCCTAAAGTAGCTTAAAGGTGGTTCATTCATCTTTGAAGTTTCATTTGTTGAGTGATAACCATTGCAAATATGAATTTGTTTACAATTTTTATCTTTCATATCATATTTGGCACACATGTACACTAGCTCCTCAACCTCTTTCTCAAGTGGATAATTGTTGGTTTATGTTATTGTTCCTAACTTGTTACATTTGAACCATTTACTCACTTATTGGAATCCTTGTAAATCTAGTTGTTATACATTTTGTGGATTCTTTGAAGTAAATAATAAGATTGAATGGTAATTAATTCAATAATAGATTTAATTAATCAAATATGGATACTCACCTTGGATTCTAGTATTGGCCTAAAGTGAAGGGGAAATTGTACTTAGGTGATAGTGGTGCATTTCCCATCTCATTTCCCCAAGTTAAACACGTGTTGGGACTTTTCACATGGGTGCTAGTTCAGGCGGTAAGAGGAGCCAAACCCTATGATGGGTAACCATTGTTATGAATTTATTTGATTATTATGGTGATTTATTATGCATATATGCTTGATGTGTGTGTTCATTCATGTCCATGACATAATATTAAGCTTTGTCGGCTGGCCATCAAATGGATGTGGGACACAACCAAGATGATTTTGGCATGTTGATAATAAGAGGGGTAGAGGTGTTAGGATTTTCTACCCGGTCTCAATATAATGGGTGGAGTCTCAAAGAGATACAAATATTCTTATAGGATATGTATGATATGAGGGAACCAATTCGAGGTATCATACCTATAAATTTTTCAAGCCTAGGTGACTATTCTCCTAATGTTCTCTCATTAAATAATTCAAAACATATTTATTTAACTATAGAAAATTATTTTTCTAAACATTGCATCAATCACATAATGATTGAAAAATGAACAGTGGAAGAAATAAAAATACATTCCTTTGATCAATCTTACAGTGACCTATGCAGCTAGCTTTGAACTAGCAAGTGTATGGTCATTAAATTACCTCAAATAGAAGCATATGGCCTATGCAGAAGAGGGTGCAGATACAATAGTATGAACTACTATGTTTCTACCTTTCCTGGACAACAAACTTCTCTTTCTCCTCTCTCAACATTGAAGCATGCTTAATTAATACACCATATGACCATATTTGAGGGTGTACAACCCATGCATGAAGAAAGGACTACTAAAACAGTGGTACAACCTGCTATACTTGCTAGTCACTTCAACAATATGTTCTTGTTCTTCTCCATGAATGCACTCTACCCTCTTCCATCTATCTTTCTCTCTTATCACATGTATGATATTGGCCTCTCTTGTCTTGTACTATTTATTCTTTAAGAGAAGATAACTAATCTCCTCAATCCTAGATTCCACATGTCTCAATCATGATATGTATGGTTCAAATAAAATTCTTCTAAGTTACTAATGTCTTAGAACTTCTAGAACATTTCATTTAGATTCATATGACCAATTGACTTAAAAACATCAGACTTTCACTTTTTATTTTATTTTTAAAGTGAAATTACAAGATAGAATTATTTCCCACTTCTCCTAAGTGATCAGTAATAAAATGCCTCAAACCACTTCCTGCACTTTCACATTGAACTTGTGTAAGAAGTTGAACATGCTTGAGATACATCTCTCAACACTCCCTCTTAGAGAGGAAGGAATTTTGCACCAATCCAATTCTGTCTTTGAATGCTTCAAACTTCTCTTTCAGTAAGGGATTGGTCAGAATATCAACTACTTTCTAATATGTGGGAATAAATCAGAACCTATTAATTTCCTTTACAAAGTGGGATCCACCAACTCTAAATATAAAGTTGTCACCTTATTCAAATTGGTGATCATGGATGTGGTCATAGGTTTGTAGTCCACCATCCCAAACCTATTTAGAATATCAAATGCATATTTACCTTTCCCAAGTGGTTTCTTCCAAACCTCCAAACCCAAGAAGTAATGCATCATGCCAATATTCTTCTCTCAACTTATTTCCATGTCAACTTTACACCCTACAATGAGATTATTTTCACTTGTAAGAAACAAGTCATCTGCATACATCACCAAAATGAGTAGATCAATCCCAAGAAATATATAATATAAGTTAGGATATGCTTCACTTTTCATGAAGCCCATCCTCTGCAAATATCGATCTATCCTAGAATACCATGTTATTGATGCTTACTTGACTCCATACATGGATTTTTAGTCCTACAAACATGGTATTCTTTCCCATTTACCTAAAATCCCTTAGTATTCTCTGTGTACACTTCTTCCTCAATGATCCCATTAAGGAAACTTATTTTTCATTCCCATATGATGTATCCTCCATCCCATAAATGAAACTAAGGACTTAATTTATCTAATGGAAGTGTACCTAGAAACTAGAGAAAATGTCTCCTCATAGTCTACTCCATATTTCTAGGAGAACCCTCTCACCCCAAACCTCACCTTGAACTTCTTAATGATTCCATATGTTGCATGCTTGATCTTTTAGAGCCACTTGGAACTCACTACAACAATATGACATACTTTGTTTCTGCCTTTCCTAGATAACAAACTACTATTTCTCCCCTCTCAATACTAAAGCATGCTTAAGCAATACATTGTACAATGATATATGAGGGTGTATGGCCTGTGAATGAAGAAAGGACTACTAAATTAGAGGTATAACATGTATTACTTGTTGTATTTGTTGGTCACTTTAGAAATATGCTCATCTTCTTCTCCTTGAATCCATTATGCCTTCTTCCAACTCTCTTGCTCTCTTCTCACATGTATGAGATTGGCCTCTCCTATATTGCCCTATTTATGCTTTGAGAGAAGATAATTGATCTCATCAATCCCAGCAACTAATATCCTCAATCCTAGCTACCACCTATATTAATCACGAGATGTATGGCTAAGATCAAATCCTAATCTAAGTCACTAATGTTCTAGAACTTCTAGAACATTTCATCGCGATTCTTAAGACTAGTTGACTTCAAAACATTGTGCTTTCTTTTTTTCTTTTATTTTTGAATTGAAATTACAAGATAGAATTATTTCCCACTTTTCCTAAGCAGTCAATAATAAAATGTCCCTAACCACTTCTTTCACATTCACATTGTACATGTGCAAGAAGTTCCTATTTGAAATACATTTCTCAACAATACCTACCTATAGGATTCCCTCCATGGGAGGTAGCATGCCTCACGGTTATAATTCAAAGAGGTGCACAATAAAGGTGTAGATTCCTTATTCCCCCAAGTGGATCGAACCTTCCCCAAATTAAATTGTTGCACCTAGAACTATATGTGACCCCATGGCTGTATTAATTAACCTTGCAAATTACCCACTTTTGTAACAAATTAAAAATAATAATATTTGAATTCAAATATAGAATTAATTTTTATTGGAAAATAGTAATTGAGAGAAAACCTAAAGTAATTGCCAAGTGGGGATGAATAATCCTTAATCATAAAAAATGGGTAATTTGTCATGATGCTACCCAAGTGGGTGGTAATTGATGAATTTAGAGTTAATAAACTCCTAATTTTACAAGAGGGGTGAGGTGGTCAACCCCTTGTAACCTATAAATAACAAAGCCTCCCATGGGTTTGGGGAGTCTAGCAAATCTGCACTAAAATGATGCTAAAATGTTTTTAGAATAAGTACCTATGGTGGCATTGGTTTGGTGATGGAACCCTGATTCCATTAACCTTTAGGAGTTGGCTCAACTTTGGATTATTATTTATGATATCCTTGATAGAAATGTTAGGTTTTCCTATCAAGATCAATGGATGGAGTCCCCACCACTGGTACATATACTATCTGTATACTATTGTTTATGCCCCTAGCTTTGATCCAACATATATTAGGATTCTTTGGAAAAAATGATTCCTTGGGTATGAAGGGGTGTAAACCAATTTCCCTTTTCATAGTTGGCAAGGTTGAGGATTTGGACACTACTCAACTACTAGAAATAATTCTTCAGTCTAGTATAAATATGTTCATCTTTGTGTAATTATTAAAGATTTGATTAATGATTTCTAACCAATATATATGTTAATGAAAAAATTGGAGTTGTGGCTTGTAGTTTAAAGATAAATCCTACTTTTGGGCATATAATTGCAATGATAACAGCATTGCTAACCTTATGAAATTTTGTATTTAATTACATTAATGGATTTCATTCCATAAAGGCATTTTGTTAATTTGTTTGGATAAAATACTCTTCCTTCGAACATATGGGAATGTTGTATTGAAAAGGATGCATATTTATTATTGTGTTGCAAGGTATGTGAATGGGAAACTAACAAAAAATGGGTGTGCTTGACTCTAGAGGAAATTATTTGTCTTGAATCTCTATGGAAAATAGTATCTAACTTGGGTAAAATTTCTCATTTCAATTGTTAATTTCTTGGGTATCTTTGCTTCATTACGAATAACACATGGATGAATGGAAAACCATCTTAAAGTTGTATCTCTTAAAGTTATATATTTATATATTAGTGATTATTTTGTTACCCGTGAATGTTGGTGCAACCAAGAATGGAAAAGATGTTTAGAGATGCATGTTGATGCTTAAAATCACAACGATGAATATTGCTCGCAAATGATTGCTAAGCTCTATTATTTATTTATAATATTAATAATTAACTAGTAGGTGGGACCCCCTTGTAGACTGGTGGCGCTATGATGGATGTGTTACGCTTATATGTTGTTGTTGTTGTTGTTATAATGATGCCTACACAGTCTTATATAGTTGATGATTCAAGTCATGGTTTCATTTGTTATGGCAACATGGTTGGTTGATGTGTTATTGCTAGATGGTGTTGATGGTCACTCGTGATACATGGTAGTGCTATGGATATCAAAATTATTTTGTTACAGGTGTTATGTTATGCATGATTGCATGCAAAATATGATATGGAAGCTTGAACAAAAAACAAAAAGGAAAAAAATCTACGAATGAGTCATAAGGTTATATATGATTGATACAAATGAAGGTGATAGACCTTGCTACTACCATGAGCTTTGGTTAAAGGATTATATGTGATGCAAACATGGTAATGTTATAACATATGGTTGTTGTTAAAGTTTTGATATGATTTGGGGTGGCGCACTATGCAATGGATATAGCCATGGATATGTGTTTGAATTAATGGTTGATGTTATGGTGTATAGGTTGGCTTGTACGTTGAATTGAATAAGGCTGGGGGAGGAAGCAACGTGCATTTAATGCACGTCACTCAAACAAACCTCGACCTTGCCACCCTATCCATAGTTGCATTTGGTTTTTTCGTCTCTGGTGGTTGAGGAAGATCCACGATTTCTGGTTTTCAAAGGAAAAACATAGTCCAACTCTTCCCTCAAAGCGATTTTTCCAAGTATGGCTCCTTTAATTTCCATCCATGATGGTCCCTCTGTATTACGAATCGATTTGTTGGCTCAGGATTGCATGAGGTCTGTGTTTTTCTTAAGTTTTGAGTTTATATTAGTGTTGTGCATATGGTTTCTTCTGTGAATAATCTAGATTGTTGGTGTTTTAAAGGAAAAGAATGGATTTTATTGTGTGGATATGCATTGGTTTTTTTTTGGTGTAAAACATGTCGGTCAACTTTGGGTTTTATTCCGTTTCTCTGTGGAAAATTATGCCAATGGTGTAACAAGCTATGAGTTTTTATTGTGCAGGTTTTTACCACATTAGTTGTTGTCACTCCTTTCCTCTCGATGGTTTTTATGTTTCGTTCTTCCGGGTTGCAATGTAGACTATTGAGAGTTTCATTGTTTTTGATGCGTTTGGCCGAGCCCCGAGCTATCGTTTGTTATGGCATTTACTTCATTGTCCATGTTTCTAAGAAGCATTGCACAGTTGAGTCGTTCTATCTCCCAGAACTTTGAATGGAAGCTTGTATATGTATTGGGTGGCCACGAGTTGTGCTCGGGCATTCTTTCCACTGTGTTTATAATAATTCACCTCTCTCGTTATCCTTTGGAGGTGGCTGACTGTTATGTTTGGTTACGCTCACTATCAATATTTTGAGTTAGAATTTATGTGTCAGTGATCTCTACTTGTTTATGTTTCTCCTCAGGCACTTCTTGGTTATGTCAATTGTTGGGTAATTCTTTTAAAGGAAGTTTGTACATGTTTGATTTTCAAAAAACTCAAGTTCAGAGTTGCATGTTATTGGTGAAGTGCTATTGTCGAATCATGAATTGTGTTGATTATATTGATGAGCGTCTATGTATGATTGAATCGGGGCCTGATTAGGAGATTTAATGAAAATAAATTATGTCAACAGTGTTAGAAAGTCGATAGTTGGAGGTTAATATTGGGTTTGTTCTTATTTGAGTTAATAAATGACTAATTGGATGGTTGGAATCATTGTGGATACTTTTGTTTTAAAGGGGAAAAGGTTTAGCATTGGATTACAAAGGACTATGGCTCAAATGGTTATGATGTTATTGTGGAATTGGTAATGATGTAATATGATGTTTCATAGTTATTGTATAATATGCAAAGATTGATATAATTGAATAATTATGGGCAATTGAATTGTTTTTTTATTGAAGTTAGCAAGCATTATGTCTGTAAATAAGGGACAATTAAATGATTTTGGTTTTAAAGTGGATGCTTATTGGATTTTGGTCTGAACAGAGTTATGGTTGTTGTTTGATTTAATTTATTTTTTACAAACATTATCAGTATTATTCCCTCTCATACTACCACTTTTTCGCTCATTATACCCCCCTCACGATCCCAATTTCATTTTTACACAAATAAATTAAACACTATGTATAGCAGTGGTGAAGATATGACAGAAATATGTGGCAGCTGATATATTTCAGTATTGATTTCACAGTTAGTTGTTTAATGAATTTTTGAGCAGTACTCGTGTTCTTTCTCCCTGTCATCCTACCACTTTTTTGCTCATTACAATCCCTCCAAATATCCCATGAACCCTATTTCACCCCCTACTCATTTGGAAATTATAAAATAATTATTTATGGATTGAATTGCATGTGTCTTATGTCAATTTCTTAGCCAAAATTTGCTTCATATAAACAAAATTTCATGTATGGTTTGTTAAGGGCTAGTTTCTAATGAACTGTTACATACAAGATGAGTTTCTTCAGCAGAGGCAGTCATGGCAGAAACAATATGGGAAGAGGTAACTGGAATAGAGGGCCTAGAAGGCCCAGATTCTCAATTCATTTTGATGTTGACCCTCAAGAGTTGAACCATCTTTTTCAAGTTGGGTTCTTCAATTGGATTGGGCAAGGGATAGTTCAACCTAGACCAGAGAGGCCTCCATTCTAGCCCCAAAATATCCATTGTATTCTTGTGCCTCCTCATGTATCAATGCAACCAAAAGTTCATGAGAATAAATGGATGGCAGGAGATTGTTCATCCAAAATTATCCCACCATCGTGGTTGGCCCAACTTGTCATTGCTTCCTCCTCCTCCACCTATAAATCCTAATGTTCAAATTACCCCTATACATTCACCTGTTCAGTCCTCTCATGCTATAAAACGACTTAAAACCCATGCTCCCCATGTGCAATACAAAGGTAAAGTTGTCGCTTCCCCCTCATCTCCTTCAAATGACTCATAAAAATCAGTGTCCTCCCGTATGCACCTGAGGGATGATTGTTCCCATGTTATTAGTGAGATTAAGCCTCAAGGTTCAGATCAACCTAAGGCTAATTCTGGGAAGTCCAAAGGGGAAAGCAGTGACAGAAGAAGTGTTTCCTCTCAAAGTGGAAAATTGTTTATTAATTGGGTTGGTTTTCATTGATGTCAACCCTTGAAGAAAGTTTGGTAGTGAATTCTGGTAGCACAAAGGTTTGTTTAATGGACCCAAGTTTGTTTGATGTATAATGGTATATTTTTTATATATTTGCAGGTAATACTATTCTAGATGGATAGTACATGTCATTACATTTTCGGTAGTATGTAGAATGTCACATAACTCCTCACGGTTTGAGAGTTATGGCCTTACGAAGTTGAAGGACCCTCATAAGATTGGCTTGAAGCCCCAAAAGGTCAAAGAAGTCAAAGTGCTTGCAAAGAAGAAATTATTTAAATAATAAAGTGAAATGGCAAATTCAAAGAGGATTATTTAAATAATAAAGTGAAGTGACAAAGTCAAAGAGGATTATTTAAATAATAAAGGGAAGTGACAAAGTCAAAGAGGATTATTCAAATAATATAGTGAAGTGACAAAATCAAAGAGGATTGTTTAAATTATAAAGTAAATGGAGAACTTTCTAATTATGGAAAGTGGTTATAAGAAGGTTAACCCTAAAATGAGGAAAATGGATTAAGTGGTCAAGTGGTTATTAGATGCTTGTACAAGTGGAAAATTGGGCAAAGTTGGACATAGGTGACTATGTGGACAAATTAGCTATGTGGACAAAGTGGCCTATAAGATGCTTCTAAGGAAGCTACTTGGAGAGTATAAATAAGAGGCAAGGCTCTCTCATTTCAATGACACTTGAGAATATTGAATATATACAGGTGATTGAGGTAACCAAAGGATATCTAAGTCGATCTTCAAAAGGAAGGTAAAGTAAAGAAAGCCAATTTCAAGGGAGGATAAATTCTTTTGATGATGCTTTCTAAGGTATGTTATTTACAGGTCATCTCACCATTTTTGCAATAACTTTGTTTCTAGAATGATTCGGACCATGAAATTGGGATTCCATTGAGAAAACATATCCAAGTATATGTGGCACGAATTTCATCTTGTGGGTCATTGTATTTATGGAGTTACACTCTGTGGAAAATAGGGTTTGTGGCTAGTCCTGAAACTAGTCTAAAACAAGTGTTTCGGGTAAAAATGTCATAACTTATTCATAACAGAGCCAAATTCAGTAAGACCAAATGTTTTGGTTAGAGTACATTTTGTAGTATTATGTGTACAATTTTTATATCCACACAACAAATATTCTGTGTGGGGATGCTCTACAATTTCACTCTCTAGAATAAGCCAGAATTCAACAAGGTATGCCATTTTTGATATACCTCCTTTTCTGAGAGGTTCCAAGTAGTGACACCTGGAGGAATTTCATAAAACACACTCAAGAAAATTGTGTACTATTTTCATATCTTTATTCATCACAGGTACATAGTTATGATTATTTCAAGTTAGGGTTGTTGACTAATCCAAAACTAGTCATGTGAGACTAAAGTAAAGTTTGATGAAAATGCTAGTCTCTTGTTGTTAAAGTTAAGGAAGGTTTGCAGGTATGTGATCATATACACTAGGTCTATTATAGAGTTACAAATTATATTTGGATGATGAAATTGATGAGGGATTTTAGTTGAGTTTGAGGTACACGTTGGTGCATGGTTGATGCATTTGTTTATGGTACAGGTTGATTACAGGTTGAGGTACAGGTCGATGTATGGTTGATGCATGGTTCAGGTTATTGGTACAGGTTGTTGGTACAGGTTGTTTGGTACAGGTTGATTGGTATAGGTTTACATCAGTATATCTCATAGTGATAGTGTGACAGTGGTTCCATCATTCTACTTCTATGACAGGGAGGTTGGACGGGGAAAGAACAAGTGATTGTAGCCACCTTCCGGTTGTAGTTGGAGAACATAAGGGGTTGTAGCCTCCTTCTGGTTGTAGCCAGAGAATTGGGGATTTGGAGCTTCCCTCATGTTGTAGCCTGAGAAACTAGGGGGTTGGAGCCTTCTTCCAGTTGCAACTAGAAAACAAAGGAAGTTGGTGCTTCCAATGAATTTAATTCTTCAAGACATATACGAAAAATAATTTCTTGGTTTTCTCCTTCTTTGGGTTTCCACATAAAAACACTGGTGTACTGTGTATGTGTGTGATTGTTCATTTGTTCATTGTTTATTTACTCTGTAAATATTAGATGATAATGCTACCTTGATATAACACTTGCATTATATCATTAAAAAGGATTATATTGCTCCATTACTAATTCACCCCCCCCTCTCAGTAATATAACAATTGGTATCAGAGAAGGTTCCTTCAGAAATCAGTTTAACCACTGAAAGGTGGATCATGGAGAGAAACAACATGTATAAAAATGGAATACCACAGTTTGATGGATAGAAGTATGCATTTTGGAGCATAAGGATGAAGACATATATACAAGCACAAGGATTTAAAATTTGACAATCAATTGTAGATGGATACACAGCACCAGCAGTTCCGTCAACAAATGACAAAGCAATGAAACTCAGTCAGAATAATTCCAAAGACACAAATGCACTTCTGAATGGTCTTGGAGAATCGGTATTCACCAAAGTTGCACATTGTAAATCCGCTGANTCAAAGCAGCAAAGCTTCAAACTTACATAGGTCAGTTCAAACAACTAAAGATGAAGGAAGATGAGAACATTGCAACTTACTTTTTACGAGTCGATGAAACAGTAAATGCACTCTTGGTATTGGGAGAAAAAATCAAAGAATCTACAATTGTTCAAAAGGTACTAAGATCTATTCATTTTATATTTGACCCTAAGATATCAGCACTAGAAGAAAGAGAAGATCTAAACTCAATAAGCGTGGACAAACTACATGAAATATTCATAGCATATGAAATGAGAACTGAATAGGAAAATCCATATATAAAAGAAGCAGCCTTCAAAGCATTCAAAAGGTCAAAGCAAAAGGGAAAGCAAAAAGAAAAAGAACATAGCAGCAGCAGTGACGTCTCAGAAGATGATGAAGAAGTGACCAACTTTGTCAAAAGATTGAACAAGGGAACCAACGACAGGTATAGAGGTAATCTTCCTTTGATTTGTTTTAATTGTGATGGTATTGGTCATTTTTCTAACAAATTTTCTCATAAGAAAAAGAGAAACGAAGAAGGTTACTCAAATAGAAAACACGCATATAAAGGCAAAATAACCACAAATAAAGTTTTCAAGAAAAGCTTATGCATCAAAGAAGACATCTCATCATCAAATGAAGATGAAATCAGTGACGGTGAGACAGAAAGAGTTCTATTCATGGCAGTAGAAGACTCTAATAAAGAAGACTCTGAAGAAGAATATGAAGAGGCCGAAGAAGAATGTGAAGAGGCTGAAGAAGAATATGAAGAGGCAAAAGTTGACTACCAAAGAAGAATTGTTGTGTGCCATACAAGTTATCAGAAGAGAAAAGAAGAAAAACAAGAAACTACAAGTGGAACTAGAAAAAATGATCACAAATTTGAAGGTTCAAATTGAAGAAGATAAAAGAATTGAAGAAGCACTCAAAGAACATCTAGAAGGAAGACACTGGATCATTGGAAATTTGGAAGCAGAAATTGTCACATTAAGAAATGATCTTCAAAAGAAAAATATGAAGAACAACTTAAAAATTTTAAATGACATTATCAATAGTCAAAAACCTCATCATGACAAGTCTGGACTTGGATACAATCAGACAGAAAAGGGATCAAGATCCAAAACAACAGAACAAGAAACATATCCAAAAAGCTATGTAGAAACAATCAAAGGGGATAGGAAGGTCTACAAAGAAAATTACAGGGACACTCCTCCATCGAGAAGATTCATATTTCAAAATTAACGATCGACGGAAACAGATAGGCCTCAGTAAGAAGAAGGATTCATAAGAGTACCTCCTTTCATAAGATCTTCAACTCTCGAGTATCAAACTATCTTTTTTGGTTTATGTTATGCATGTAATAATTTTGGACATAAAGTTGTTAATTGTATAGATAACAATAGGAACATAAACAACTTTGAAATTCATACACAAAAGGGTTATCCAAGAAGGCCTAGTGAAACACAGAGAAGAAGTTACAACAGGTTTGAATCTTTGATCACTGAAGTGGAATGCTACAAATGTAGTAACTTTGGACACATCATCAAATATTGCAGAATGACAGTCATTCCTATAGAACCACAATAGAACAACAACAATCACATACAGGAACCTCGGAAAAGGACATGGATAAGAAAGCAGAATAAATATAGCAATGAAGAATGCACACTCACTCTACAAGCTAAGCAGAAGAAACGTAGTTGGTATGTTAAAAATGGTTGCTCAAAACACATGACAGGTGATAGAGACAGGTTTCTTACATTAATAAAGGAAAGAGATGGATCAATCTCCTTCGAAAATGATGAGTCAGCTAAAATCATTGGAAAAGACAGTCACAATTGAGAACAAGAATACCAAGGCATAAAATGTTCTACTA
>JASDQU010197099.1:9392-19601 GCA_032191745.1 Picea mariana | reverse complement strand
GGGGGCGGACATGTTAAGGTCCTAACCCGCACATAGGTAGATCAATGTATTCGGATGTAATAAAGGTCAATATTAATAAGACCTTTCAATAAAATAGAATAAGGTGGATGTAAGAATACCTAATAGAAGCTTCTGCTTCTAGAAGGATCTTCCTCTAGATACTTCTTTTTAGTATAAATAGGAGTCGAGGGTATGAGAACCCTAGCATGGATATTATTGTAACAGAGCGCTGCTCGATTGGAGGTTGCCCCCTCGAAGAGGCCTGTGAACATTGCTATCTGAATCAAGTGCTATTTCTGTTCAAGTGCTATTTTTGTTGCTATTCGTATATCATTTCTGTGTATTGTGAAGATTATGCTGGATATTATACTGTTATTCTGTTATTTCTAGCATTTCGTTTTTGTTCTGCATATTCTATATATCTGGTATCTTGCAGGTTTTCTTCATGATCACCCTCTCCAGCTACTAAGCTTTAGACAACTCAGTTTCAATTGTCCAAAGAAGGCGATTATTGGTTTGCTCTGTTTTGTTAGTTAGAGCATCATTTATTGTATTTTTCTGAAATTAGAAGTGGTTCAACCCTCTTGTGGTTGACCACTTGGGTTGTAAGCTTATAAATACTGATAGGATGGTCATCAGATTGTTAACCAAGTAGCATAAGCATTAGAATTGTCAGAAAAACGATTTTACTCCGTTTTGAGTTTTTACATTGCAAGAATTGTGCTAGAACTGTGTTTTCAAGCTTTCATGGTGAATTCGCCTTGTTAAGTTTGTGGTGTGCTTGTAGGAGGTAGCCAATACTTTCTGGGGGGCCCAACAACAGTCTGGTGATTGTTCTTATGTTATTTATGCATTTATTAATTCAAATTTCTCTTTCTTGTTTCCTGTATATGCATGTTTTTATTTAATTAATTAGTTTGTTGTAGCTTACTGTTTTACTTCTCTTTTGAAGGTTAGATGATGATATGTGTTAGTATGTGTTAATTTTATAGATTAGGAATAGTCTTGCAAGTCTCTATACTAACCCTGTGTGCAATTAAAAAGTCTCTCTCTCTTTATACTAACCACGTGTGCAACGTAGATGTTAAATGATGCTTTCTTTTATAATTTTACAGTCAAGTTTAGAACAGATTTTTAATTAGCCTTCTTAGGTCTCTGTGGTGCCTGTTGAGATTATCTGGGATGATAGGAAACCTATTTGGAGTTTAATTTTTGGGCGACGTCTTTCTCTTTGTTTTCTGTTTTTTATTTTTCCTTGGTAGTTGGGTTGTCTTCTTAGTTGCTTGGTATTTTGCTTGAGTGATTGCTTTTATACATAGTAGAAGTTATATATCAAGTCGCTCATCAGTCCATGCATTTTCTTTTTATTACATTGAAAATACAAAAAATAGGTATTTTTCATTGGTTGGTATTTTTTTCTTGGGACCTTTATCATTAGCTTAGCACATTTAGCGAAAGATTGCATTTTGCTTATGAGTTGCAGAGTTAAAATTGAAGATTGCACTGTTTTTATTTAGCATATCATTCACTGAAAAGTTAAAGTTTGTCTTTGCATTATATCTATTTTTATTTTTATACAGAGTCATAACACCATGAGTTTCATTTCCATACCTTTTTGAGTCATCACGACCAATAAAATTTATGCTTTAAACTAAAATTGATTAGTAATGATTTTATTGTTTAGGGTGCACAAACTAGCCTAGGATTTAGTGCCTTGGAATAGGATTTTGTGAGTAAACTTCTCTAAGGCAATTAAATCAACATATGTGTCTAAGACAGGGAGTTGATAAATCCATTGTATAATTGGTAATATTAGGAGGCTCCTCTCACACCGGAGTTAAGCACGAGCTCGCGTGAAGTTTGTTCAAGGGATAACCCCTGGATACTCACCTAGCATTAGAGATATTTATGTGGATTTATTCATATTTGGGGATATTGCTAGTATCCATACCTCTATGAGAGGTGGTACTTTCAAGGTTTCGAGCTTTTCTACCCTTCCCATATGGTAATCCATACTTACGACTATTCGCCTGTGCATCGGTTATATAGTGGTTGATTAGTTGATTGACTTAGGTTTCTTATAGGTTACTTCCAGGGGTTATTCTGCTTGTATCATGAGTCAGATAGGGGTCGGACAACACACAACCTTTATGGAAGATTACCTCTTCGGGGGGATCTGACCGACTGGTTGTTAAGCCTATGAGGGCCCTTATAACTGATTCTGTTACCTCCAAACTTTAGCAGGGAGTCTTAGGTCCCTCTTGGATGAGGCATACCTTCTTTAGCGAGGGAGGCTACTCAACCACTTTAGCCCGTTTGCATGCATATTGGTCATTTTACTTTTTGGTATGCTCTTTGATTACTAGTTGGACTTAGGATATATTTTTATTTGTTGAGAGTCATAAGTCGTCATGGAGTCAGACCAGCTTCCTCGCAGGTCCCGTCGGTTGTTACAGTTACCACCTGTT
Organism: Picea mariana; assembly: GCA_032191745.1. Lineage (NCBI taxonomy): Eukaryota > Viridiplantae > Streptophyta > Pinopsida > Pinales > Pinaceae > Picea > Picea mariana. The sequence goes on along the minus strand of JASDQU010197099.1, from coordinate 17,133 downwards.
TTTGAGCTATTTCCTTCTAAAAGGCGTAGAGTTATCGGGAGTGGTACACACACATCTACTTTTCAGACTTGTGATCCCACAAGGATGAGTATTGATTCTAGTCTTCAGAACACTGGGAGTTCATCAATTCCCAATCCCACTATAGTTAATTGCACTCCTTCGACACCTGCAATTGCTACAGTTGCAGTGTTGGAGGCCTACACCGGTACTATGGCTCGACCCGTAGTCAATGCTTTGTCTTGTGCCTCTAACCCTTTTGGGGGTTTTGGCCACTCACCGAGTTACAATGTTCAGACCATCCCCATGGCTACTAGTCCATTTTCTTATGGTATGCCAAGTTTCACTTTACAGTTTTCGACTGCCATCCTAGCTGTTGGCCATAACGCTAGCCTTGGACTTTGGGGCACTACACCTACTTACACTCCTTTTCCATTTTGTAGCTCTCATGTTCCCCAAGAGAATCCTAATGTAAGAAGTGTCCCTTTCCTTAACCCCGGGTCTAATCCTTCTATGGTTGGATGGAACAACCAAGCTAGCGGACAAGTTTAACCTTATATCCCTATCCCCTTGATGTTGAATTCGACCAATACTTTTGGCATAAAGAATCCACTTCAATCCTCCAAATTTCCACCTAGAGGAGGTTAGTATTATGTCTTGGGAACCCCCCAACCTAGATCTAATCTAGTTGGGGGAAGTTTTAACAACCCTCAGTATGGAGCTAATCCAACTAGGGGCAATTTTCATAACCCTTATCAGAACATTCCTGCTGGAATGATGCCCAATACATATTTCTCGAATCCACCTGGAGGAGGGTCTTTTAATTCCATACAAGGTTCTGGTCCTTACCAGAATCCTGGATGGAACATAGCTCCTAATACTCAGTGTTTTGCGGGAGGATGGGGTCAGGTGTCGCAACCCCGCATTCCCTTTTTGACCAAGCTTAATCTGCCATATTTGTGTAAACTAATGAATGACTTGATCAGTCATGATCCCACATGGCCTCCTATCCCCACCAAGCTTCCGTCGAACATTCCAAAGTTTGAGGGTAAGAATGGTGAGGACCCTGGTGATCACATCACTACTTTTCACCGCTGGTGCTCATCGAATTATTTGAATCACGATTCTATTAGATTACGATTGTTTCAACGCACTCTTATTGGGATTGCATCACAATGGTGTATTGAGCTACCTAGGGGGACATATGGGTATTTTCAATAGTTAGTGCTATCCTTTCTTAATCATTTTCAGCTACCCATTCGTTACGATGCTGGCCTTGAACTTTTGTCAACTTTATGCTAGGGTACCGACACTAATATTTCAGACCATATCCAGGAATACTGTAGGCGAAAACAATTAATTAAGACTCCCATACCCCTGACATTTCTTTTAGAATGGTTTTTAAAGTATTTACATACTCCTATTTCAAAGGACGTTGCTACTTCTGGGATATTTAGGGAGGAAGAGGCCATTTTTAGAGCCCAACAATTCAATTTGATCTATGCTCAGTCTGGGATGTTATACCACCTTCTTCCCGATGCACCGCGGTCGAATCATGATTCTAGACAGAGTCCCGGGCCCCATGCCAATGGCATTGTGGGGTTCACTAATGTAAAGTTCATATACTTGGCAATGAATTCTGTCGAAGAACCAACTTCATCTGGATCCTCCAAACCCACCCAATTGGTGGATGTACATTCTATGCAGTCATTGAAAAACCCAAATGGTGACCAGCAACCAGATGGGAATAAATGGAAAGGTCAAAATAATCATAGAGGTGGGAAGAATAAACCCAAGGACAAGAATAATAATGGAAAAAAGAACGATAATGCTGGAGAGGGAAAGAAAGAAAAGAATAAGGTTAAGTTTCCTTGTAAACTTTGTATTGATGATCACCTTACACACTTATTCCCCAAACTTGCAAAGGCTTCGAGGCTTTTACATCTTCCACTCGTTGTGATAATGAATCCTTTTCCTCACAACCAACACTTAGCCTTGAGTTCTTCGAACACCGGAAATGCACCTGGTGGTAGTCAAAACCCACCACCGCAAGATGGAGACCGTGTTTGTATCAATATGATCGACGCAAAAATCAATATAGCCACTCACTCTCAAGATTATGACTCTTCAAAAGCTAGTACCACCTAGAAGATCCTCCTCCACCCCCGAAGATGAATTTACAGATCGATAAACTAGAGCCACCACCTCGTATTCCGAAAGGAGTATTCAAGTGCTCTACCCATAACCCTAATGATAGATCCGCCCAGAGCTACTCTATTGTTGAGGATCTGGGCCAAACACCTTGCGCAATGTCTTCTTTGGAGGTACTCCAGACATGTCCATCATAGAGGAATGCCTTACTCTATGCCTTAGGAACTCTAGAACCTAGTGGCTCGAAGATCATCAAGTTTGATGTCACGGACGTGAAGCCTCACTTACCCTACCATGTGGCTTTCCAAATCCACGTGGAGTATTCTAGATATACCATCAAACAAGCGGTTGTTGATGAAGGTTTTGCCACTTGCGTGATGTCCTTAGTCTATTGGAAAGCTATTGGTTCTCCAACCCTTTCAAAGTCGTCGACCATGTTAACCGCATTCGATAGTCATTCCTTCTTCCCTCATGGTATTCTCCTCGCCTTTTTGGTCTAGTTAGGTGGGAAGATGGTAGAGGCAGAAGTAGAGGTAGTTGATGCACCTCTCGATTATAACTTGTTACTAGGTTGCAATTGTACTTATGTTATGGTCATTGTCATATCGTTCGTTTTCCTCACGCTTTGTTTTCCTCATCAGGGGAAGATTGTGACGATCGTCCCGTTATTCCTTGTGTACTCTAGCCCAAACGCATCTGTTGGACCATTGATCCCGGTGGTCGACATTTCTCAGCCAACAACTGAGAATATCGGTGTTGGAATGTATTTTTCCCTCATGGGTACTTTCGACTTCTCAGCACCGACTCACCACATTTACACCATGTCCAGTACGCCCACTTTAGTAGAGAGGTCCATCCCTTTCTGCACTTCTTATTTTAGTGACAATTGGACCCTACCTTCTCTGACTTCGTCGATTGAAGGTCAGTCACATGCTGGCATGGCTATGCCACTATCGACAATAGAGATTGCATATCAAGCTATCCTTGACTCTTCTATTGATCCCGATCCTGTTCCCTTGCAGACGATTGAGGAGGATCTAGTTTTTAGGCCCGTGTGGGCCACTTCGTTATCTTGTTCACATGATTTCTTGGATGAAACTTTGCCTTTGGATGAAGCCATCCTTGAAGCCATGAATATTTCCTAGAGACCTTGGGATGATATGCATCATCGATCTTATTTTCTCCCAAGTCTTGAAAGAATTGAGCAAGATGATTTTAGATCTACCCTGAGTGAGATAGTCGGTCACGCCAAAGTTCCACTTGATACACATGGAATTTACGCCAAAGGGAATATGGCGAGTATTTCTCCTACCATCCAGATCGATATCTCTCATACCCCTGGAAAGATTGAAAATGTAAATATAGGTGTAGATTGTTCGCCAGAAGAGATTATGATCTACACCAACCTATTCAAATAATTTCAAGACGTATTCGCTTGGTCATATGAATATATGCCATAGATTGACCCCCGTATTGTCGAACATGAGATTAGGACTTACCTGGATGCTAAACCTGTTCGACAACATCTTAGAGATTTTAATCCTAGGAAGGCCCCTGCTATTAAGGTAGAGGTAGAGAAGATACTTAATGCTGACTTTATCTACCTATTTCCCTTGACTGAATGGGTATCCAACCTCGTTCCTGTGAATAAAAATAAAGGAACCATCTGCGTGTGTATGGACTTTCGCGACCTGAACAAGGGATGTCCTAAAGATAACTTACCCATGCCTTTCATTGATCAGATTCTCGATGAGTGTGCGGGAAGCGAAATATTTTCTTTTATGGACGGATTTTCAGGCTATAACCCAATCCATATCAAACCCAAAGACCAACATAAGACAACATTCATATGTCCTTGGGGCACGTTTTCATACCGGAAAATGCCTTTCAGCCTGAAAAACGCTAGAGAAACCTTCCAACAAGCCATGACTTTCAATTTTCATGATCTCAAACACATAGTCGAAGCTTACCTCGATGCTCTTGCTGCTCACTCTCACAAGAGAGTGGATCATGCTATGCACCTTCGACTGGTTTTTGAAAGATGTCTCTACTATAAAGTCTGACTCAATCCTCATAAATGCATATTTTGCATTAGATCTAGCCATCTCTTAGGATTCTTAGTCTCTAAGATAGGGATCATGGTAGATCCACTTAAGGTTGAGGCAATTCTTCAGTTGCCTCCCCCACGCACGATTAGACAGCTTCAAGGTTTACAGGGGAAAGATAACTTTTTGCATCGGTTTATTGTGAATTATGCCAATATCACTAAGGGTTTCATGCACCTATTGAAGAAATACACCCTATTTATCTGGGATGAGTGAGCCCAACAATATTTTGACACTTTAAAGAAAGCCTTGGTATCGGCCCCTCTGTTGAAATCTCCTAATTACAGTAGAGATTACTTGTTTTATATCATCGCGTCTGAAGAGACCATTGGTATGGTTCTGGTTTAGGAGGATGATGAGATCCGTGAGCACGTCATCTACTATCTCAATCGAAATTTAGTCATTCCTGAACATAATTACTCACATGTTGAAAAGCTAGCTTTGGTTGTCGTCTACGCAGTCCAACATTTACGACACTATATATTTATTTGCAAAACTAATGTGGTTGCCAATGTCAATCCATTTCAATACGTCCTCACTAGAATTATCATAGGAAAAAAATATAATAAATGGATTGTCATCTTACAAGAATTTGATCTCGACTTTTCTTCGACCAAGTCCAAGAAATCACTAGTTTTTGCAGAGTTAATATCTGATTTCCCATTAGACGAAGATGTTATTCATGTCGATTTGTTCGCAAATGAACACATTTTCCTTATCTCATCATCCGACCCCTGGTATGGAGATATTGTTTTATATCTTCAAACCTTGAAGTTCGCTTAGCATCTCTCATGTGATGATCGACGGCGTGCTAGATACCAAGTCAAAAAGTATACAATCATTGGAAACACTTTGTATCGTTGATGAATAGGTAGTATCTTACATCATTGCTTAACTCACGAGGAAGATGAGTTAGTACTTAATGATTTCCACAAAGGGGCTTGTGGTGGTCATCTATTTGGGCTTGTGGCAACCCAAAAAATCTTGCGAATCGGTTACTTCTGGCCCACCATATTTAAAGATTGTATTGAAACGGTTAAGAAGTGTCACCCTTGCCAGGTGTTCACTAGAAAAATGCGCTTTCACCCAACCCCTCTTCACCCAGTCATTACCATCGGTCCCTTCACCAAGTGGGGAGTAGATTTCATTGATTGCAACCCAACTTCAGATGGGGGGGCATCAACACATTATCGTGACTGTCGACTACTTCACCAAGTGGGTCGAAGCCATGCCTACCATGAAATATGATGGGAAGACCGTAGATTTTTTTGTACTCAACCAAATTATCGCCCGGTTCGGTATCCCGAGTGAGATTGTCACTGATCATGGTAGTCATTTTCAAAATGAAATGATGATAGAACTAGTGTCTAAGATGGGGTTTAAACATGATCACTCGTCTCCTTATTACCCCCAGGAAAATGGGCAAGTAGAGGACGTCAATAAGTCTCTCAAGACCATCTTGCAAAAAACTGTCAGTCGGAGCAATTCCAATGGCACATCATGTTATATCCCACACTTTGGGCATACCGAACCTCGGTTAAGACTACCACCAGTTTTTCTCCTTTTCAGTTAGTACACGGTGTGGAGTTGATACTTTCCGTTGAATGCGAAATCCCTTCTCTCAAATTGGCATCTGAGCTCCTACCTAACACTTCAGATTTAGAGAGATGCCTTGTACACCTAGAGAGTCTTGATGAGCAGCGTCAGGACACCTTTACGGATATCGAGGCAAACAAGAAATGTTTCAAGGTTTAGCATGATAAGTCTGTCTATCCCTAGTTGTATGCTGAGGGTGACTTGGTCCTCTTGTATGACCAAGCCAAAGAACTGCTAGGGGAAGGCAAGTTTAAACCCATGTGGCACGGTCCTTATATCGTGTGACGTGTTCTAGAAAAAGGAGCCTACGAGTTGGAATATTATGAAGGGAATAAATTGGTTGAGCCTAGAAATGGGCTCTACTTAAAAAGGTGTTATACTTGAGCCTTGGGCTTGGGTGAAACCCTTTGTATACTAATGTAAATTTAGTGCATATACATATTTTCCCCTTTTTTGTCTTTGGCTTTCTTATCGAGTTTTCCCTTTTGTTGGCAGATGTCAATGGAGTCTTTGGTCTACGTAGGATTCGTAGACAGAGCCAGTCATCATACACGAAACTTATCTTTCACCGCTTGGGTGATTTACTCACACGAGGGTTTGCTGGTGTCTTCAAGTGGCATATGCCTAGGGCCATCTACGAATAATGTGGCTGAGTACAACATCGTCATAGAATTATTGTGCGATGCTATCTCACATTGTATTTTCTCTATAGAGGTGCGCCTGGATTCTTAGTTAGTCATATGTCAATTGAATGGTCGTTACCATGTGTGTGATCCAATGTTACTCCGTCGATTCCTACGGGTACATCTTTTAGAACGACAAATTAGTTTTATTACATACTTTCACATTCCTATAATTTCTAATCATGTATCTTATGCCTATGCTAATTATGTTTTGAATTGGCATTTATCACATTAATAAAGCAAAGAAAACCATTAAATCAATGTACACATTGTAAGATATAAGTACAGCCGAAGATCCCTCCTTATATATTTCCAAAAAATATGGTGTTTTATATTACAAAATTGGGGTTAAAACCCTAAAAAATACATAGACAACCGATATACATGTCCCATGACATATACGATTGTGGCATTGGATGATTCTCTTGATAGAAAACCATGACATTGGCAAGATGTTGAAAGAGTCATACCCATGCTCTAGGTACACCAACAACCTGCCTCTGCATGGATTCAGGTAGATCCTCCACCTAAACCATAGGAATCCTCTGTGTCAAACGTGACAGTTTTCCCTACATGTTCTGAAGGACTCGCTCTGCCTCTCCTCCCACTACCTCATCTCCCCAGTGCCTCCACCTATGTCGTAGGAATCCCTTTGGCCATTGCAAACCCACTTCTGGAACCGCACAACTATCGAGTTAATATTTAAAAACACCATCCAAAAAATATTTTTGTTCTTTTAAATACAAAAATACAAAAATGAAATATATAAAAAAATATTGTTTACCTATGGCACTGTAGGTGGCTCCTGGTGGAAGTGGCATATCAGGATCACCTCTAAAATCAATTCCTACATAGGGATAGTCATCCAGAGCTATGATTTGTCTCCTCCACCAGAAGAAAAAATCATCATTGTAGGGTGTCACTACCCTACCTCCCCCCTGTCGTCTCATGACCTCAATCCATTGTGCCATAGATGGATCATGTGGCTCTCTAGGAATGATCTCCACTCTAGGTCCCAAGCTTGGGATCTTCTTGAAAAAGAAGCTACAAAGGATAGAGGCAAGCCTGAAGTTTCACATTGTCCCTTGCTTGCACTCTGTCAGCTGACCTTTCATATTGTTCAGCAGTGAGGTACACCAATTGTACATAGTAGGTCTCACACAATCCAGTGCATAAAAAATAAGTGGTCTTGATGCTTGATGTAGTGAG
>JASDQU010197097.1:4937-17140 GCA_032191745.1 Picea mariana | reverse complement strand
ACTACTTAAGAAATATGTACCTGATGCTAATCATGTTATCGATTGGACGGTGATTCAAGTGGAACCAGAAGGTGTCCTACAAGTGCATCTTGTGCACATATTGGACAGGAAAAGCAAACAGCTCCAGAATCAAGCTATAGATCTTGTAAAGGTCCAGTGGACCTGGTACGGTCCTGAGGACGCAACATGGGAGCATGAAGAGGTTATGCGGGCAGAGTACCTGCATCTTTTTGAAAATTTTGAAAGACATGTAGAGACAGTGTAAAGTTGCACTGATGACAGTGCAAAAATAAGGGGAGGGGGATTGTAGTGTCCCCAAGGCCGAGCCCTGTAGTAAACTATGTCCTGAAAGGAATTGTAATTATGTTTTATAAGCTGGTGAGCCAAGTTCCTATAAGTTGGAGGCTTATGTGTTTGTTAGGCCAGGGAGCCTAAGTGTTGAAGTCCAAGAGCTTGTTGTTGTATATGTAATCATGCAGAACAATTAATAAAATATGAACACCGCCAGGTGCAGACCGACCACGATGAATGAGTGAAGGGGGACTGAGCGTCCACAGAGTGGGCAAGGAATTAGGGGATGGAAGGTGGGAAAGGGGCTAAGTGTTGAGCCTAGGGGGCTTAAGCCTGGGAATAATATTTTAATATTATCCCAAAGAGACATGTGCATTTATGTTTATCCTAAGTTCCTGGCAAGGGGGAAAACGTGCGAAGGGGATGCATGCGGATGGAACGCATGTAGTTCCAAGAGTGGCAAGTGTCAACCCTGGTGCATGCAAATAAAATATCCGAGATGAACCGTGGGGGGGGCTCTCTCATCCATTCGACCCAACTGCCCTAAGCGTAAGCCTGGTGACCTCTGCAAGAATACCCTGGTGTAACCCTGAAAGTCGAAAAGCCTGTGTTGATTTCTGAGATAGCTGGTGTATCCTCTGTCTGAACAGTTGTAGCTTGTGCGTGGGATCTCTGCACACCTCGTACAATATTGAAACCAAAATAGTGAGACTAACCTGTGATTGTTGAACCAGTTTGGGAAGCGTGTGTTTGTTTTCCCAATTGGTTGTTATGGCTACGTAGTACTGGACCGCGCGTGGCTTACTGGCCAAAGTAAGTCTGTGTCAAACCTGTGTGTAACCTCTCTCCAGGTGAGGGAGGTGACTGTGGTTGGAAGAGGCAGGTTGTCAGGCCTGTGAGCAACTCTTTCCAGGTGAGAGAGTTTGCTGGGAAGTGGTTTCTTCCAGAGAGTCTCCAGCACTAGCTTTAGGCTCTGAGACTTCCTGATCCGGCCTGTTGCCGAGACCCAGAGAGGGAGGTTAGCACCGATGGACTGTGCTTGTGAAGGTGTATACTCTCGGGCAGAACAGGCATGTGGGGAATGAGAGTCTAGTAGTAGTGGGCGTAAGATGGCATCCTGGGAAGAATCCTTCCAGATTTCCTATGTTGTTTTCCTGTAACCTCAGCCTAGCCTAGGATTCCTTTCCTTGGGGTGGAGCTTAGTCCCAGCTCGGGGGTGACCCACTGCTAAGCTGATGAGCAATGAGGTCTAAGGCTGGGAGGTTCGTGGAAGGCCTGCACTTGGTTGGTGGAATCTACCACTGCTAAAAGATAAGTATCTGACTATGTATTTATCACATTTGCATGACTCTATTGTATATGTTATCATTATTTCCGTTGTGTGTATGATTTAATGTTAAATGCTACCGATTGATAATTATAGCAGTAAGTGATTTGCTACTCTGATATTTAAATGTATTTAATTGCTTAAATGCTTGTGGAACATATAATGCCTGCATGAGTTATGTATAAGTGGTGATATAGTCTTCTTCTTATAGCGATTAAGCCTTAGTAGCGAAATGGGTGCGCTACAGTTTGGTATCAAAGCCAATGTGTTATGCATGCGATTTATAATGAATGAGAATGTGTTATTCCGCGTAGTAACACCTACACGGTAGTGAGTGTAAAAGGGTGTTACAATAATCATAGAGTAATTACACATTAAAAATTTCAACTGAAATAAAACTGCAGTGAAAATAACAAAATCATATAGAGATAGTCATGCATAATAGACACAATATTTATCCTGGGAAAACCTGAACTTGGGAGAAATACCCAAAACACTTTTCTATAGAAGAAATTTAATACAAGTTCACAAACACATCACCAGAAAAATGAAGAATCCAAGCATGTAGAAAGTTGTGCCCTAGTGTGAGGAAGAACCCTCAAGCATGGTGCATCACTGGAAAAAGATAGTGCAACTAGTAACTGGAAACTAGCATGAAGCAACTGGGAAATGTGCACTAGAAGAGGAGAGTTGATGAGATGTGTAATAATGAAATGAACTTGCCTTTATTTATACTATTCAAGTCACCTTATTTTACTAGAAAACCGACTTGTCATCTTTGTCCTTTAACTTTATTTTATTTATTTTGTTTATTTTACAAGTGTTTCGTCAATGCTTCAATGGATCCGACTTGATATTCTTGTATTATATTTTCTTCTTATGCTTTCTGGATTATTCTTCAATGGTTTCCTTGACATTTGCTTGTCTTCTTGGATTTATTTTTTCATATAAAAGTTTCTCGTGAGCCATGTTGATGATCCATCTCCACACAATTGTGTCTAGCACCTCAGGTATTATACCCTTCCTTATCAAATCACCATGACTAAGGACAAATACCACATCAAGGCCATTCACCACAGGTAGACCCCTGTGAGTGAATGTCATTTTGATGATATCTGAAACGTGGAAATCATCTCAATCACCTCAAGTCCATATCACTTTTCATGATCAAGGAAAGGACTACACCTGGGCCCATTTACCACAAGTACACCCTTGTGATAAATGTATCCTATATCCATTGGTTTGCGTCCCAATATATGAGAATTTATTCATGATGCTTACCAGGTCCATTCACCATAGGTACACCCTTGTGGGTGAATTCCTGCCCGATGCTACCACACACTGGAGAAACACTACCACCTTGGGTATTTTGTCCTTCAAAAATTATGCATGGGCCATTCACCACAGGTACACCTGTGTGAGTGAATGTATTCCCGATGATACCTCCTAGAGATCCATCAGCACCTCGAGTCTTATGTCCTTATAATACTATGCCAGTGCCACTCTCCACTGGTAAAATCACCATGACCAATCCTAGGAGAATGCTTGTTTGATGTTGCTCAAACATCAACACAATGGACCACCTAGAATTTATAGAAGTTCCACAACATTTACATCCATGATACCCTTTTGTTACAAGCCCTGTGATGTTAACATGTACATATCCTGTTAGTTTCAGAAATATAGTTGCACTAAATGCAATATGCCAAACAAAATTATAGATATAAACAAATCAATGAACATGCTTACTGGAGAAAACTCCTAGTCCTAAATAATTGTGCATGGTGTACGCACATATGTCATACAACATAAAATACCTCTTCATTGGGATGGGTCTTGATACATCATATACATGTATCCCTTCCCAAAATTGCTTAAATTCATCGATCAGCAGTTGGAGTTAGACATCCATTATCTTCACTTGTCTTCTACTTGAGACTATAAGAGCCAACATAAAATGTTCATTCTTCACAGAAAACCATGGGGGGGTATTTTTATTGATCACTACCACTGGCCAAATATAATAGTTGATGTTTTGGAGGGAATACAAGTTAACGTCATCCATATATATGCTCAATTGGAAGATCTGTACTTCATCCTTGAATTTATCAAGCCATGTATCCTCTATATGCTTCATGGCTATTGAATTTGTTGGGATTCACATAACTCCTGGCTCACTTCTATGTGAGGCATGCCACCCCTGCAACATGGATAATTTTTTTCAATGAAAGAGCCTTTGAATCCTTGGAATTATAGGCATGTGCCTCAATATCTTATGAGGAGGATCATGTGTCTTACCCTTGTTTTTTTATTTATGGTACCTTTCATGCCCACATTTTGGATATAAGTCTTTGTCCGCATATTCATTTCTTATATAATACAATCATTCGGGAATGCATGGTATGATATGTACTCAACACCCAAAATTTGCATCATTTTCTTTGCCTCTACACAGCTATCGGGAAAGTAATTATCACTCAAAAGTACCTTATCTTTGAATAACCTAGAATTAGTGGGAAATAGAAATTTACACTATCATTAAGCATGAATAAAATCAACCCTTTTCTTCCTTCATTGTGTGACAAGATTCCTTAAAAATTTAGGGGACTTAATGGTTATTTACTCAAAAGTGTCGTGAAACACACATCTGATATACCATACATTGCTTTCAAGTTGTACAGTAACATTTTTGTCCCTAGTTGGGTAGACCTTGCAAACTCCTGTACTGGACCAAATGGAGGGGTGGTGGAAGAAAATTTTAGATTTTTGTAGAAGGTATATATGACATCAGCATCATCCCCTAGTTCATTTTGATGGAATGCATCTAAAAACATTTCCTCCATGGCCTAGGTATCCCATAATAAATCATCCATACCAACCTCTATATCATTGCCTTCATCCCCAACATTTGAAGAACTAGTGTTACTGTCTAGGTTTTGAATTGGTGACTTAGAACGTAGTGGGAATTGAATAGGTGGTTGTTTCAACCATTCTCGGTATGCTTCCTCTCTGATATTTTTTCATTTAGAAGCAATCTCATGAATTGACATCGTAGTGGGGTGCAATGGTAGATGGCAGATAGGTAACTCGTCATCAGAATCTCGATTGTAAAAATATTAAACATTACATTGATAATATTAGTGACACTGTGATTTTAATACGTTCAAGCATTATACCAAGCACTTAATATAAGCATGGAAATTTTATTCCCAATAATAAACAGGAAACCAACCCATTTATAAAACAAATTTCAAATTAAGCAATACGTTTACATTAGTTCCATTGAAAATCCAAAAATATAATTACTCAAACATATTTTTCTTATGCCCTATGGTGTTGTCTACATAAAAGAGATCAAATTCACGGTGTAATATCGTTGACCCAGGTTGGTTGTTGGAAGATGGCATGTTAGGATTGGTAGGCTAAAGAATTTGACCATTTTCATCAAACATATGCTTGCAGTATTTTTCTCCTAATAAGACCTTGTGGAATTTTGGGACCACAGGAATATCTTGAGCATCTGAACTCGATCCTAAATCTTGATCCTACAAAATTCAATGAACAATTATTAAATTGCACCTACATACATAATATTAATGCAATGAGATAAATAAATTATCAATAAAATCTAGACGTACTACAATCGGTGTGAGAGAACCTAAAGGAGTTCCAAAGACACGGAATGAGACGATGTTGGAATCTGAAGAATTGGCCATTTGATATTATAATTCTTTTTTTTCCTTCATTTGAGCCAAAAATTGTCATCTTGGGTAGCATAGAACAATTTAACTTCAAAAATAACTTTGAATAACTTTTATTACTTGAAAACACACTTAAAATCATTGATTTTTTCTACAATATCATTGTTTTCTTCCACCTAACCATACAGGAAATATCAATCTGGATTTACAAAATCTGAAAATGTTATTCGATCCCTGAAAATATCCTCCTCAAACAAAGAAAATGTGAAATTGATGCTCAACACGTCTCTCACTCTCTTCCTCCTTCCCTCCCCTTCCCTCCCCTTCTCTCCCTATATCCCCCCCCACTCTCTCTCTCTTGCACCAACCCCTCTCTCTGTAATATACTTTATGTATATTGCAATGTTCAATAATTACTAATTAAACGATTAATGTAATAATTATATTTTTAATGTAAAATCATGTATTTTTAGATAAAAAGACGTGACTTTACTCATTTACATGTATTTATACACATTGTTGTACATTTGAATAAGACAACAAATAAGGAATTTATTAAATAATAATATATATTTTATATATATCAAGTTTTAAGCTTGCAATTGGTATCAGAGGAAATCCTGGTGAAAGCCAAAAAGCACATGCATTCAAGATGGAAAATATCATTCATAAAAACATGAAAATTATAACCAGTATGGAAAATATGAGCAACACTCTTGAAGAAATGAAGAATTATGTGAAAGAAATAAAATAACAAATAGAGAAGGAAGTCTTGGAGTACTTAAAGGAGGAGGTTTTCTGCCAAAACCAAATCTTGCGTTCTCCATCATCTGAATTGCCAGAGGGACAAATATACGACAATGATGAAAGTGGTAAAACCAGTGATGGTGTTCTCGAAGATCCAGATGTGCAAACATCATCTTTGAATAACAAGGATGAGAAGACATATTTAAAGGTTGAAAATATCATCGAAGATGAAAAGAAGAGTCTCAAATGGAAATCTGGGGAATTTAGTAACGACTCAGAAGCAGTGAGAAAGGCGGAAAATGAGGCATTAACAACAACTATCCCATATTATGCATGTCTCCATCACCCACGTTTTCTTTCTAACTCCCTCATTTTATCCCACAACCCAAACTCAAGATATCCGAACAACCACTCTCTGTGGATTTACAACAACAAAAACAATCTCCCAGTATCTGCTATTCCTGAAGAGTTAAGAAGTGATGTAAAATCCTTGTGTGATGACAACGATGAGCGTGTATATTCCTTTACTCTGATCGATGAGAAAGGCCACAAAATGTACAAAGTGAGTGTGTATGATTTAAGAGAAGGAAACATCAAGTGGAAGAAACTCCCTCCCTTTCCTATCTGAGAGGAACAATCTATGGTGAGTCGTTGTTCTTTTGACAATGGTGGGTGTTCTACAATCATAGTGTGGCTTCCAAGAATCACTTATGACCCGAGAGAGGAATTCATTGTGTGGGATGCTCATCAGAAGAAACGACATAATAGAGTGGCTTTGGCTCCTTAAACCAACTATGCAATGACAGAATCAGAATCAAGTACAGGAAAAATCAAGGTCCCAACATTGATTATAGTTTCTTCACATGCAAGAGAAAACAATTATATATGTGTGAAAAGGAGGGTGACGGATATTTAGAAGATTCTAATGAAGAATCCAAATAGCCATAAAAAAAATAGCAATGCTTCGAGGACGAAGCATTTGAAGGACAGATGAATTTTCATATACTTTATGTATATTACAATGTTCAATAATTACTAATTAAACTATTAATGTAATAATTATATTTTTAATGTAAAATCAGGTCTTTTTAGATAAAAAGACGTGAATTTACTCATTAAAAATATAATTATTACATTAATAATTTAATTAGTAATTATTGAACATTGTAACATACATAAAGTATATGAAAAGTCATCTGTCATTTACATGTATTTATACAGGTTGTTGTACATTTGAATAATACAAGGAATAATAAATTTATTAAATAATAATTTATATTTTATATATATCAAGTTTTAAGCTTCCACTCTCCCCCTCACTCTGTATCCCCCTCCCTCTCTCACTCACTGTATCCTCTCCCCCTCTCTCTCCCCCTCTCTCTCTCTCACCGGTGCGCTTTATCATTTGAAAATGTATCGGTGCGTATGTATAAACAAAATGTACTAGTGCATTTAATTTTGATAAGCATCGAAGACTGACCTTCATTATTGCTGATCCAGGTGGATCTCGATGGCCATCCACCTTTTCCACTGAATTAACATTTTGAGACTATGGTTTTGATAAACCATGATATTTACCCTTTTGATGGGGGATGGAATGTAATGCCATCTTCA
Organism: Picea mariana; assembly: GCA_032191745.1. Lineage (NCBI taxonomy): Eukaryota > Viridiplantae > Streptophyta > Pinopsida > Pinales > Pinaceae > Picea > Picea mariana. The sequence continues at coordinate 9,460 of JASDQU010197097.1, read as the reverse complement.
TTTTTTAATTATAGACATAATGTAATGATTTCCTAGTGGTCTTATGTACTTTCATATAGCATAGCGTTAATGCATCGGATCTCATTAAAACTTCGCAATTAAGTGCGCTCGGGCTAGAGTAGTACTAGGATGGGTGACCACCCTGGAAGTCTTATTGTTTTACATGCCTATGGCATTTTATAAACTTAGACCAATTTATCTCACATGCATTATGGGAATTGTTCTCCTCTCACTCTCTCATATATAATTGAGGTGAAGGAGGCCTTTTAAGCATGCAATGGAGTGTGATGTAAAGCTTGTTGTGAATGAAGCGTAGTCAACATCTCTTTCTTTTCATAGATATGGTACCCCATTCTTTCAGTTTGTGTTCTACAGTGTTTTTCTATCTTATTCATTAATAGAAGTTAGGTTTCATTGTATTTATGTGTTCTTTGCTATATTTTTATTTTTGTCTCATTTTTTTCTTAGCATAATCCGAATCAATTGTCTTTGCAAAGAAAAACCTCTGCAAACTTTAAATTAGGATGTTTACATTTTCATTATGCAAATGTAATTATCTTATGATGTGTTATTACTTACACACCGCCTTGGTGCATTATTAATGACACGTTGCACCAGTGCGTTTCAAACTATCTATTGTACCTACTAAAGCAAGTTAGAAAAATAACATGCAGTTACTATCAATACTTTGAAATTTATTATGAAAATAAATTGGTGTGTTATGCATACCACATCGATTCCCTATGCACGGCATAATGCACTAAAAATGTAACTTCTGGGTAAAAAAAAAAATAGTGCATATGTTTATCATCAATGCGCCAACATATACAACGAAAAAATGAGAAGAAAATTGAGTTTTTGTGTTTATAAAGGAAAAACCTATTCATTGTTTTATGGTTTTGCCAAATTTTAGAGAGGATTTTTGTGCAACAGATATTTATCAGCAAATATTCCGACTAGGTGGATTTGTTTTGAAGAGCCAAATTCAAAGGGGAGTATTGTAGATCACATAGATATCTACAGAGGAGAATTTTCACGTATATGATTTCTTTATATTAGTCATGTTGATCATTCTCTTATTTGATTCAAACAATTTTCAGAGCAATCCCAAACAAAAAAAAGGGTTTCATAGTTACCTTCAGTATTGGAAGCTCTAATTTCCTGATTGTTCTTTTGTTTTATCCTTCTATATTTCACAAGAAGAATTTTTTTTAAGAACAATTTCTTTATAGGGTTTGGTTATTTATATATGGGTGTTTCCTATCCATTGCAATGAAACCACTCATTGCAATGGCTCCTAAATCATCATGTCATTATCGATTTTTTGTTTTTAAAAAATTCATTTACCGTGACTGGTGCGCTTTGTACACAGTAAGTGCACTAGAGTGTATTTGTTTGTAAACAACACCACTTTATTTCAATTCAAAATATTAATAAAAATCCTTCCGCGGTCGACGATGTGCATTTTACCAACACGCACGTGTTGACGCTTGAATCCGTCAGGACCGAAATGACAACTTCACGAGGACATTAGTCCCCCTTCATTTTTAGAGAGTTGGTACTCCTCTTGGACTAAAATATATATATGTGATATATTGGATTAGGAGAGTGCTAAGCAAGAAACCCTAAATATTTATTTCTTGAGATTATGAAATAAAATGGTTCTTCAATAACCTTATTACAATATTTATGTGTAGCAAAAGAAAAGATTGGAGGGCTTCAACATCAGAATTAAATTGTGATCATCATCAGACACAATCTTCTTAATGATATATAAATACATCGATATCTTCTTCATAAGAGAGAATGATTTGATCATCTCAAATAATTTTAACAGAGTAGTGCAATCAAGATCAAAAGATAATTTGATAGGTCAGCCTCAAATACTTTATATTCTGAAAACAAGGTTACAAAGCACGGTCGAGATCAACCCCGAAGCAATTCTTTGTGGAGTTTTATTTATGAAAGATGTTCTTCATTACCAAAGATTTGACAACCATGTATGTGGCTGCAAATACTCCATGATCATATAATAAAATATCTTAGAAGAATACAAGAAGAACACTCAACAACTTAGCCTTGTGCCCAACTCTAATATTCAAGCATAAAACTATGAGAAGTGTTGCAGAAGAATATATATAAAAAAAAATGGAGAACAGGAAGATTTCTTTCTTTTGATCGGAAGATTGATTGTGTATCCATGGATGTACCTTATTCTTCCTCTGATATTCTTCCATTACCCTCTGACAATACTGCTTCTTCGACCTTTTTGATGAACCCTCTCTTCTCTTTTTAAGGAGATATTTTCTAACTGCTTGAGCAGTTAGGGTTTCTCCCTTCTAGAAATTGTCATACAAGTATTTTCTTGGAAAATTATTTTTAATTAATGCCTCATTAATTACTCATGAATGAATTCACATCATTAATACAATTACATTGAAAGTGGGCCCTCTCCCCTTTTAATAAAATTTTTTAATTAAACTTTTATTTTTTTTAATTTAATTAATTCTCCACTAAAAGAGGACAGTTGTAATTTAATTTTATGAAAGTGAAAACCAACTTTGCATCCATGTAAACCACTCCTAATGTTCTCTTCATCATCTCATCTTTCCAATGATAAAAAAAATTCCCAAATTCGTCGCACGGATCTCAAGATATGAGCTCATGAAATTGGGTTGTCACGCGGGCCCATTAAAAAGGCAGCTGACTAATATTTTAATTTATGAGAAAAGGTATCAACTTTAAGCACTTGAAACATGTACCACCATATTCTACGTTGAAATATATTTCCAACGGTATAAATTTTACGTGATTCCGACACCCGGAGCTCAAGTTATGGCCTCTACAAGATCAACACTCAGCCACCGTCGATCAAAATTGATGGGCAAATGTGGGCCCTTGGATGAATTTCGTGTTTCCCTTCATAAAATTTGACTTTTGGGTTTGAAATGCTATCCCACATGCATTGGGATATTAGATTATTTAAGATATATAAAACTAAGTGTTTGATATACTTAGCAAGAAACACAAGAAGAGAAGGAACTATGGAGATTGGAGGATTTTGACCCTTGAAAAATTATTGAATATAATAATAATTTTACATGCCCAATCAACAATTATGAGTCACCCAACCAAATGTTGCCACATGTCATCACTCGGTAGGCCAACAATCTTCCAATAAGAATTTTTCATATGTCATCAAATAAAATCACGCCATGTGTCATTTTTTTTTATGTTGCCACGTGTCTCCATTAATTGGTTGCCATGTGGCACCATTAACTGTCATGTGGATATATCTCATTGTTTAATAAAGTTTCATGTGTTACTTGGAGATGTTCCTCAAATAACTTAGGATAGGAAAAATATTATTAAAATAATATGGCAAGTTAGCGGGTTTACGTGAATGCACGCGGGAACCCGCGATAATTCATATATTTGGATAAGTGTTGGAGAAGTTACATAGTAAAGAGTAGTAAAAAGAGTTGGGTGCATTATGAAGGTGGCGGAAGTCAAAGTGCATTGTGAGGGTAGYGGAGATAGCACATACTCTTAAGAAATATCACCAACCCGCGAACCTACTGTAAGTCATAGTAAATAAAATTAAGTCTAGAAAGTATATAATGGGTCACGTGAAATATGGAAATAAATACGGAAAATATGAAAAATGAAAAGAAATATATGGGAAATAAAGGAATTACGTGAATTTGGGCAAGGAAAAAGGGAAAATGAAAGAAATGGAAAAAAGGGATAAAGAAATATGGAAAGGAAAATAAAAGGAAATGGGAAAATAAAGGAAAAGGGAAATGAATGTGAACTTGGAAAGGAATAAAGGAAAATGGTTAAGTGTGGAAAATAGTAAGGGGAATATGAAAGTAATGAGACAATGGAAAAAAAGACTAAGTATAGAATGAGAGAATGAATAGGGGTGAAGGGAAAGGAGAGGAGAGAACATGTGACTTAAAATGTTTTTCATATTTCTTCTTGTAACACCTACATTAGACTTCTAGACAGAAGCATGTGTATCTTGGTCATGGAGACTTTGATTTTGATTCCGCGAAATGCATGGAAAATTTGATACCGAGGGATATGCAATGAACATATAATAGTTCAAAAATATTCATTTTCCAATATCATTTTTTTTATTATTCCAAGAGCGGGAATATATAGGTTACCAAATTTTGGTCAACAACACACTAGGGTGCATTGTTTACAAAACGCACCATTGAATTTAAAATGGAAAAATTACTATTTTTTATGGAATAGTCATTTTTTTAATTTCTTCAGTGCTCGACAATGTGTAATAAATAGTACTTATGAATCTTTGTTTTTCTTAATTCATAAAACATTGGTTGAATATAAAAATTTCTAAAACGTTTTCAATTTCACAACAACATTGTTATACTATACCAGTGCATATATGTATGTATGACGCTCCAGTGGGTACAAATTTTGTTGACACCTTGGTGCTAATTATCTTAATATATGCACCGAGATCTTCTTCTTTTTTTAAATAATAATTTTTA
>JASDQU010197096.1:789-19530 GCA_032191745.1 Picea mariana | reverse complement strand
TTTACTATTTTTAGCAGGTTTTAACTTCCGGGGCCATTTTGAGGGCCTAAATGAAGGTTTTTTGAGATCGAGGTTCTCAATGATAGTCAAAGGCATAATTGAGCCACCAAAATAAATATCCTCAATGATACCTTTCCAACCAGCTATCATATGCCTAAAACGGAGATCGTATGCAAAAGTTACGACCTCAGGAAGTTGATGTACTAACTTACCCAAACGGGGCCCACATGACTTTTGGCGCTTCATCTCCTAGGGTTAGGTTTTTGGATGTTTAGGACTTTTGGCATTCCTGTTTATTGTAAAAATTCCTCTAGAGCCTCATTGTAATCATCTTCTTGCGAATGCGAGTAGCCGTCACATCTCTTCTTAGAGATAAGCTTCCACCATTCTAGCGAGTCTTTCACTCTATATTTTTACAGTCTCTGTACATTTATTTCTTTAATAGAAATCATGTATTATTGTATCTCTGTGTTTATGGTTTCATCTCTGATATATTTCTGTTATATTACTGGATATACACGATATCTCTATGCATTTATTTATTATATCTCCACTCTCATTTCGTGCCGAAAATAATCCGGATCATGGAGGCATGATGCCTCCTTATTATCCCTTTTCATTTGGTGGGAGTCATATCCCTCAACCAACTCTTACGGTAGGAGTTTGGAATATTCCTTCCTATGGATCCAATGCTAGCTTCACTTTACCAGGAGAAAGTGCTTAAATGGGTGGTCATTCTACTTATTACATCCCATCCATCTATCCTTCTTTTTTCTATGTCAGTTCATATGAACGCTTTTCCCATGGCGTATCTCCATCCGTCCTCTAGTTTTTCATCCAAGGGTAGTCAGTTTTATAGTATGGGAAACCCCCTTCATGAAGTTCCTTCATCTGGGGGCAACATATATCCTCACCCAAGTAACCCTTGTCATGTCTCTTTCTCTTCGCAAGTGGCTTCCTCAGTGATAATGTCCTTACAACCCTTTATGAATCAATTTGGAGGAGGATACTATCCTGTCGGACATAGCCATGGTGTATACCAGAACCCTTCCTGGCCTATAATTTCTCAAAACCAGTCTTTCCTGAAACCTTGGTCTCAAATACCGCAACCAATCGCCGCCAGTCCAATCATTGCAAGTCATACTGGAATTGTATCACCACCCTTTGCTAGTCATGTTGGAGATTGGTTGATAACCTCTGCAAGTCACGTTGAAGACCAACAACCAGTTGCTGCAAGTCATGTTGGGGGCACAAATTTAGTCATTGCTAGTCACACTGCACATTCATCACCAACCTCTACAAGTCATGTTGTATATTTTCTACTAGCCTCTGCAAGTCATGATGGGGGCATGTCACCAGCGATTGCAATTCATTCTAAGGGAATTCATATGATTGAGAATCCTAGATGTATAAGATGTAAGCCCAATTTCCTTTGTAGGCTTTGTAAAGGAGATCACCTCACTCGTTTGTGCCCTGCTACTGTTGTGGTACAAGAAGCATGGTCCTTTCTTGGGGGCCCTTTAGGTTTTGATTTGTCTTTGGTTTCCCAACATTCTAGTCCTTCTTTGGTTGATACAACGATCGTATCGATGCAATATTTGTCTGATACCCCTCTTTCTTTAGGGGGTGATGTGTCTCTTGAATTTGTTGTCTCGCATCATGTTCAACCAACGGTCATGTCGATGCAATCTTCGATTGACTTCACTCTTGTTTTTGGGGATGATGCATCTCTTGACCTTGTCTCACATCCTATTCAACCAACAATTGAATAAGTGGTCATTTTGATGCAATCTTTGGCCGATCCCACTCTTCTCTTGGAGAGTGACAAGTCTAAGGAAGTGACATTGCCGATGCAATCTTTGGTCAATCCCACTCTTCTTTTGGGGGGTGATGCATCTTTTGACCATATCCTTAGCATTTCTAGTCCTCTACCTTTTGAATAAGGGAGCATTCCACTCTCTTTTAGTACGCTCCCTCTAAGTCCTAGGGTGGTTTCCTTTGATTGGAATGATATTGTAGAGACTCAAATTCCTTCTTCTACACCCTTCTAGATAAGGGGAATTCTACGATATATTATAGATAAGGTAACCTATGAAAGTATTTTATCCTCCTTGAATTGGAAGGCCTTTTGTTTTCACAAGATTGTGTCAGCTATTTGTGAGTTGTTGAATTTCGACAAAATTCCTACACGAGAGTCTTGGCCTCCCCCATTATATGTTTCTTAGAACAACATCCTCCAAGTCTTAGTTAAGCTCTTTTTCAACTCTATAAAAAGTGAAAATATTACCAAGTGAACTTGTCTCTTCCACACTCATTAATTGGATTTGAAAGGACGTCTATTTGGTGTAAGTTTAATCCTTTTTCATACCAAGTAGACTAATTTTGAAAAATGAATACTCTAGTCACTAGTGGCTAAGAGAGTTCTCCTGGGTATTGTTTTATAATTTTTCGGGCCTAGGGGACTAAATTTACGAAAAAGGACATTCTTTGGAGTTAAGTTGTAATTGCATCTCATTCTCTTTCTTGCAGTATTGATCCTATTGTTGGTTCCCACTTTCTCATTATAATCTTATTATCTTAATAGTTTACATCATCATCCAAGCAGAGCCTTGTTTATATCCTTTGCAGCTTGACACCTTGTACCCTACGAGGAAACATTCCCTCGAGTGTCCATATCCTACATGCACCTCTTTGCATTGAGCATAGGTATGTTCCACTGATGGAACCAGTTGCTTACTCGTGACACTCGTTTCCTCCTATGTATCATAACATTCATTTGTCTATGAGAAAACAAAAAAAGACAGGCGGTAAAATAATATTATCTCATGTTGGCAGCAATCATGACGCCTTTGAATAGAGAACAAAATTTTGAGTCCACTTGTCATCCAAAGTTTGGGTTTAGCATGATATTAGGAAGTTGAGCTCGTTATTCAGAGTTTACTCCTCTGACTGGTTACTCTTCGAGTCCCTATGGAAAGTGTGATTGGTTCCTCCTGCATCACAAAGTTCCATCATTGAGTCTATGTTGCTAGAGTCTTCCATATGTCTCATGCTCTTGTTCAAAGGATGTCTATAAGCCTATGTCATCCATCTCTTATAACTCTTGACTTTGCATGTCAGCTATACTCTCAATGTGTCTCAAAGTTACATGAATTTGTAGTCCTACCATGCACCCTGGTCCTACTTTCCTTATGGGTAGGTAACCTTGAACCCAACAGTCGACATCTCCTCATTGGTCGCTAACTAGGGGGTTTCCCTTGCATTTGAAGACAAGAAATATATTCACACATTGAGATTCGTGCAGTGTCTTGGATGCCATTAGCCTTATTGGTGGTTTCCTCGCCTTTGTCGACAATTTTCCTTATTAGGTGCTATTCAGAGGATCTTTTTTGTGCATTGCTTGCATCCGATACATGGAAAAGATGCACAGGTTCGTTGGTTCATGAACATGTTCTTCATCCAAGTTCATCCAAATCATAAAGCTATTTATTTGTACCTCATGTTGACTGATGAGAGATGCCTTAATTCTCTCCTTTCAGCGGGTTTCCTTCCATCAACTTCATCTCATCTATTCTGGAAATGAGGCCTAGAGTCTTATGAGTACCTAGAGGCTTGTAGTCATCAGTGGTAGGTTCTCTCACCATCGACATCTAAGAATACATCAATGTCTCATGATCAATGGATTCTTCAAGTGTTTGACCTCAAATCCTTTATTCACACTTGTAAGAATGTACTCGGTTCCTTGATACCTACTTTCATTATCGATAGGTTGCTTTGTGTTTGTTAACTGTATACCTCAATGAACGGTGATCAAACGAAGTCTCATTATGTTCGACCTCAAATCCTTTATTCACATGATGTATACTTGCACCTTTGGCGGATCATGTAGAAGACTTGAAGACATTAGTTTATAGTCACAACTTTCCTGAGTTGTTGCTATCATTCATTGGACATGTACCTATATGACTTCAATGATCATGGGAGATCAAATTGTACTCCATTGTATACATATACATTTAGATTGATTTTTAGATTGGTTTTTACTAGGCCTTGTTTGTGACTATGACAGACTTTGGCATGTATCTTCTCTGTATTTCCTATCCATGGCCATGAATAGTTATTTGGTATATTTCCACATGGATCTGTAGTGTAATTCAAATTGGTAGCCATGTGTACAAAGTCATTATGGATTGTAATATTCTTATGAGCAACTAGTTCATCCAACTGGGTCTTCATTACTCCACTTCTGTGATTTATAATGTATTTCAACCATCGTAGATACTCCTCTAACCTCACACATTAGGGGGCATCTGTTATAGCAAGATTTGCCTCACCCCATGCAACTTGCTCAAAATGCCTTCTACATTTCCCTATGCAGAGTTGAAGTCCCTTTTTGCAATTCCCAGATCTAAAAATCACATTTTTCCACATATATGCTCCCTAACAACTATACAACATGTGTATATGTAGGTTGCACCATTACAGCCCGCATACATCGAGGTTTTTTTCCAATACTAAAAAATGGTGTCAGGTTTCCATGTCACGTCACAATATCCATGATCCTTGACCTTCCATATACTGGAAACTTTCTGACTCGGCCCTTTAGTTCCATTTGAAGGATATAAATGGGCCATATCCAAGTTGTGGAAGAGAGGGGAAGAATTCAACTTTGAGAGGAAAGTTACTCTAGAGAAATTGTTCACTTCATATTAAGTCTGCATCCCTTTTTCCTTTTAAGTTTGAACACATGGTTCAGCCCCCAAGATCTTCCCTATTTGATGGAGAACCTCATTGTCTCTCTTATATGAGCTTGCCTTTGGTGGAGGATCGAAGTGGTGGAGGCCTAGCTGGAAGGGACTTAGTTTCTCGGTTCTGAGACATGCCGACATGAAATTTTGTCATTCATACACTTTTGTTGATCATATTTTAATAGAAATACTCTTTTCTTGTCCAATTAATGTCTTGCAAATATTTGAATTGTTATTCCATGGGCATATTGGTTATGAATATTGTTGGATTATGCTATTATATGTGATAAATTTATATATTATCACCATATGCTTGTGTATCTTGGTTGTTGAGGACAAGTTGCAGGTATATAGCTTTGAGTCTAGTGCTCAACGGTGGACTTCATTGAACGTCCGGATGAGGTAGGCTCTTTATCTTGTCTTGTTAGCATGTTTGTTTATATAGCATACTTGAGATTAGAGTTGATTTCTGTAGTCATTTCCGTCTGTTGTGGTTTACCCCATGCCATAGAGTGATTTTCCTCATAACACTTGCTTCCACTTTTATCATATAAAATCATTGGTGCATTCCTCATGATGTATCAAATAACACAAGATAATTATTATGATAAGTTCCAAAAGAATGTATCTACCATAGACCCAAGTAATAATATCTCATAATTTCTTAGTTCCTGAAGATTGTTATTAAATATTATTACTCTCCAAGTGAAAGAATACATGTATTATTTTATGGTAAAATGTTATTGCATAGTTTCTTCTTAGCCACCACAATATGGCAAACTGCAATCTCACAATATTTTTCACTCACACTTACCATAATAACCCTACACATCCCATTCAATTTTTTTAGACTCTATTATGCTCAAATCCATCTAGAAGCATCAAACTTATCAAATTTACTAACTCCTCAAAATGCACAGAAAAAAAAATTAGAGAAATTCCCCAAATTGAGTACAACTTCACATAACCTCTACTTGAACTCACCCACAAATTTCGGTGTCTACCTTCACCTGAATTTCCCATAATCACTAAACCATGCACTCGATCCTTCATGTCCTTCATAATTTCCCATCATAATTGTACAATGCAATTGATCCTTCATTTCCTCCAGTTCATTGTATTATCTATCTTTAACAATTCTTGTAGGATGGAGGGAAGAAGAAGTTGTTCCCTTGAGAGAAAGAGAAATATTTTCGGCAGTGGTTTTGAGGAAATACTTATCCTTGCCAATACTATTCTAATGAGATGAAGCACTTCATTTCCAACTCCGTCAACCTTATTCCATATAAGGATATTGCATGTTTAACATTGAATCTATCTCGTTGTTGCATCTCAAACCTATTTTTTGGCTTTATGTTAAATGGTTTTTCCTATTCTTCTATCACCCCCTAAAATTTTTCATGTCACACACTACCAAATATCATAGGAACGATATCCAGGCTGTCATAGGAAAATAATTTAATTCAACATGCATATGTTCTAACAAATGCAATACATACGTTGGTTGGTGTGTTCATATTTGGACATGTAAATTGATTACACTTAACTATTTATATTGTATTGAATTGTTTTTCATCTAATTGAGCCTTTAAACATCAAAACAAACACATATGATGGATATTGTTGCTTCATGTTATCCGTGGAATGTGGTATAACTTTCATATGTGTATCCACCCTCTCTTGCATGTTATCTATTAAAATGGTTACAACACAATGACAAGTGGCATTTCCATTGTAAGACAAAAACGTGTCAAAGGATTATAAGAACCATGCATTTGAAATATTATTTTGTTGTCACAAAACATAAACCACAATGGCATTGATCAATGTATATAAACCACTTTCATAATGTGGTTGTGCTAGATTTATTTATATGGAGCATCCATTTCAACCTTGATTTAAATAGTGGAGGTTGTAGCAGAGTTTTTTTTATAATTTTTCCAAATCTTGTAACACTAAAAACTTCGGCTACAAGGTGTTCTCGTTGTAGTGTCATATATATGGGAATCTCTCTAGATACACTTGTGATCCAAAATGGATCTAAACAAAAACTAAATGGTTGTAAGAATCAATAACCACACGAAATTCAACAATTAAAGAGGGTTGAAGAAAAAAAAAAGAGACAATGCAAGCATTAAAAAATTAAATGAAAGAATATGAAAAAATATAAATGAGAAAAACACAAATGAAATAGGAGAGAAATTTGGTGAATAGGAAATAAAAGGAAAATAATACTTTCTCTTATCATTACCCCATATTTTCTTATATCTTCTTTTAATTGGACTCACAAAGGGTATTTTGTTCGAGAGGTGAGGATGTAGAAGAGGACTAGCTACACAAATTGTTGAATGGCCCATGAGCCTATAACCTACATTGTATAATTTTCATATGGTTGGTTGTGTGCAGGTTGACTAGGAATGGAATCCTAGGAGTCATTTAGAATAACAAAGTTCTCTTCATTGGTCTAAGACCAGAAACCTATTTCCATTTCTGCAGAGGATCCATGCTGGTGAAGTGAGTGGGATATAAGTCCCTCATTTACAAATCATATTTGTATCAAAGAAATTGAATCCTTGAATATGATGTAGCTACCAATACTTTAAATATAAGAATACATGGCATGGGTATATCACATAAGAGAGAAAGTTTGGAAGACCTAAAGGCCATCAATATGCAAATATAAGAGGAGAATCAACACTTGAAGGAACATGTACATACATTTTATTGAAGGATAACAAAGCTACAAAAATACCTCGATACCTTTGCAAATGTTTTCCATTGCTAAAGAATCACTTTGTTGAACATCAAGACTCCCTCACTAATATTATGGAAGATTGGAACTAGAGCAAAGTTTAGCTTATGCAATTGGGAGAGGAGGTAATTCAACTAGATAGTTGGAAAGAGGATAGATTCACTTAGATGATGGCTCAACTACACCAAGAGTTCCTAGAGAAGGAGAAATAATTGGCAAAGCTACAAGTAGTTGTCCAAGAGCATAGAGCAGCAAGGTATCCTCCCATTACTATCACAAAAGCCAACACCATGATTAATACAAGAATGGTAAATTCACCTTCTTTAGACCTTTCTCAAGAGAATTTTGGTGATTTTGAAAAGAACACTAGAGGTATCAATTCCAAGATATTAAGAAATATGGGCTACGATGGTCAATGGTTAGTCAAGAAAAGTCAATGAATAATAAGCCCCATTGTAGCTGAACAAAGGGTCAAGCATGAAGGCCTAGGTTTTGATGGCATATAGGAAAAGGCCATGACCACCAAGATCACTTTTGTGAAGGAAAAATATGTTACAAAGTTCGTCTGCTCATCAAAAGAGAGAAACAACAAATGAATATGGAATCACACTACTAGTCCATCCTTCTTGTGGAAAATCATTGAAGGGTAGTGACAAGGAAAGTTTGTAGACTCAATTTACACTAGTACTCTGAATAAGTAGCAAGCCAGTTAGTCGGAACAACAAGAAGAAGACCATGAGGTAGGAAAGAAATACCCCATTTGTCATTGCTACAATAATAAAGGCCATAGCATTTCTTGTTGTTGGTATTATAAAGGATGTTCATTCTATGGGAAGAGAGGCCATGTTGAGGCATCTTGCTAGGAGAAGCAAGTGACTTGCCACAAACCTATATGGTTTCAGAAGAATAATGGAAAGAATACTTCCCCAAGAAAACAAAAAACTTAGAGGAACATGGATAAGAACATCATGTCACGTAGTTCATGTAGAACCAATATTTTTTCCACCAATACATGTTGTATGGAAATTGGGAAGAAATTTGTTGGAGGCTCCATCTAGAGCTCTATCCTAGGAATCACACCATTAATATAATAGTGTAGAGAATGAAGCCTAAAGGATATGAAGAGCTCTCTATATTTCCATCCCAAGGGGAAGATATTATCTAGGGATTTATAACAACACCAAAGGTTAGCATCATCAATAAGGTGGAGTACAAGTTGATGCCAACATCAAAGGAAAACCTAATCCAATTTTTTCATTTGATATTCCAATAAAATATTTTCTTCTTGGAGATGTGTTAGAGTTTGGTTCATAGAGGTCAATGTCCTAGGGGGTTCCTTGAAACTCCATGACACCCAATGAAGAAAAAAATGATGGATAACTCATGTTTCACCAATTTTTCTACTATATGTTCCTTGCACTATCCAAATATTAAGGAATTTCCTCATCCTCAAGACTCCAGGTATTATTGTCACCTAAAACAATACATTGCATGATTTTTCAATTGTCGTGGGCAGAAGAAGGTGTTATAAATACACACAAAGGTTGTCATCCAAATGACATTGTTATAGAGATGAGAGTTCATAAACACATGCAAGCGACAAGGGGTTATTCCATGTGTGAAGTAATTGATCTCAATGGAAGAGGGAAATCCACACTTCCTCTTATAGGATTATTGTTTGATGGAATAACTTGTTAAGATCTCACTAAACAAAAAAATACTAGAATTCAACTTGGAATTTTTTGGTTACTAAGATAGATCATCTCCAAGTCTAAGAATGAAAGGGACTTGCACACTGAATATAGGAATGGGTTTTGATTGAAAAGAGTTTCAAATTTGAAGATTTAGTAGAGAAGAGAATCAATGAGTAGACTTATGCACTACGATAAGAAATGAGTAAAAAACAAGAGCTAGATCCATAATTAGAACTAGATCCAAGAATAGAGATAGATCCAGAGTTAGTGTTCTAGCCAAGAGCTAGAGTTGAGAGACATGTTCTAGAGAAGCATATAGAAGGCACATTGATCCAAATATTGGTTTCCTAGAATATTTTGGAGACAATAAATATTCTTAATGGGGAGTTTTGATCCAAAATGGATCCAAACAAAAATGAATGGTTGTAAGACTTGGTACCTATACAGTCAATTCAACAATTAATGTCGGATGAAAAAGAAAAAAAGACAATTCAAGAATTAAAAACTGAAATGAAAAAATATAAACGAGAAAATGAAAAATAAAATAGGAGACCCTCGGATGGGGTGACATCTGGTATCCATGAAACATAGGAATGTAATACCCCCAACCGCCACCCTCCTCAGTCCCCTCCACATGAGTATCCTACACTTGATAGGAATGTCAGTGCACATGTGTGAGAAGCTAGCGTTAATGGCACACTCAAAGTGTGAGCCGAATTCTGCCAAGCCTGGTATAACTCGTATGAATCCTGTCAACTCAACCTTAATGGAGCTCTCCACTATCAAGTCGACTGCAAATATGAAGGTTAGAATTCAAAATTGTATCATTATTCATGTTCTTGTTAAGCTCCATAATCAATTTTATCCCTCCCATTTTGGTTTTTCTTCCTTTGGGTGTCCTCTCCTCCTACTGACCTTCATTTTAGCCCTGACTTTCCCAATGCCTCGTGAAAGGGGAAATCCAAAGAGAGGATTGGCCTACTAAAACTTTGATGTGCGACATTGTCATCCCGGACCCTCAACCATGGATGATTTTAAGGATGGAAATTTATTTTAATATGTATAAACCTTGGAGAATCTTACAAATCCTTCATATGTTAGCTATAAATGTTTAGCGATATTTTTGTAAAAATATTTAAATTTATAAGTATTTTATATAGTTTTTATAAAATTTTGGTGATTTTTAAGGTAAAATAATTTTATCCTATAGAATTTGGGCGAATCATTTTTAAAATAGTGAATCTCATTTTTGGAAAAACCATGGAAAATTAGCCCATGTGTGAAATTTATCCCCTAAAATCATCCCTGTGGGCCTCAACCAAAATAGTTCTACCCCCCATTTCTCATGCTCACCTTATTGTTGCTCCCTTGAACATTTCACCCAGCTCCGCCCAAAATTGGCTGGAAGAAGACCAACCCATGGCTTATGTTGAGGAAGAGGTCCCTCAGGATCCTCCTCTAGAACCCATATACTGCTTCTTCTTCTCTACCTCTGATATTTTTACTCCGCCCCTCACTTCCAATTATCATCCCCGGGAGGGCGATTTTGTTCTAGCCTTGGAAATTTGTCTCATTGAAGAAGAAATTCCTACCACAGAGCAGGAAGAAGAGGATCCATTTGTTGGTGATTCTCAGCCACCTGCAGCTTCAATTTTGGCATCACCCAACACATGGCGCTTCTCAGAGGAGCATCTATGCACATGGCGCCCAACACATCACTCACATATTCCAGGTTTTCCAAATTGGATGCCTAGTGTAGATTGGAAAAACTACCTCCCAAGATTCAAAGATCAAAATGGTGATGATGCCGCTATTCATTTGATTAGATTTCATATACACATATGAAAACTAATGGTTGAATTTCATGAAGATTCTTTGATGAAAATATTTATGGTTTCTTTAGAGGAAAATTCAAAGTCTTGGTATGAAAAGTTTCCATCTGGTAGTTTGTATTCTCTTAGAGACTTTCACACAATATTTTATGAGCATTTTAAAGAACATCATCCTTCCTTGTTGTTGGTCAAATACTTTTGTACACATTTTGAAAAATTTATTGATCATTTGGAAATTTTTTATGGAGACGAGAAGTTCATGGATGAGGAAATTTTAGAGGCCATTTATGAAAACCATTTTCAACATCAGGAACATAAATTAGAGGATAATTGTTATGAATATGAAGTTGATCAAGATTCTAATGATGAAATCCATTTTTCATATCCTGAGTTTGATGAAAATGTTCATATTTTAAGAAACCAAGATAGGGATGAAGATTGACATTCAAATTTTTCTTCAAACTATTCATTTTCTGAATATCTATTTCAAGAGGAAACTTGCCAAGATCAAATTCCTGAAGTTGCATGCATGGAGACTTCAAGAAGTAAACCAACCAATGACATAGAGTTTCAGGAAAACAACAAAACAATGTATGTCATTCTTCAATCAAGGACATAGGAAGACATTGAAGAGGTAGTTTTTTTATTTGATTCCTTTGAAAATCAGGGTGATACTTTTGTTGAAAAAGATCAAAATGAGTTTTTTGTTGAAATCCGTGGAGAAATATCGTTGGATATTCATCATACAAATGAGTTAGATGTTATTTCTTGAGAACATACAAAACCTCTTTATGTTGTAGATGATATGAATGATAAGAATGAACAAATTGCTGCTATTTCATCTAAGAATGATCTTAAAGATGAATACATAGAACATGAACAACCAACAGTTAGGGATGATGCTTCTATTTCTCCTTGTGCTCATCAACAAGGACATATTCATGTTTTCTGGGAAAATTTTGCAATTCTGTTGGAATCATTAGGGAAAGTGAATTTTGCAGAGTTCACAAACTTTGAAGGTGGATCCATATTTCATATTAAGTTGGCATCTTTTAAGATTTTCTTTTTTTGGGGAAAGAATGAAATCATAGGACAATCAAGTTTGCAACTTCTTGATTGGATGCATTGTTAATTTTTTGTAATTCCATTCCAACAATGGTTCCATCATATTAGAGTAGGAATTGGAATGCAATAAGCTTGTTGGGAAAGCATTCTTTCAGTGTTTAATCTTGGTATGCAGTTCAGTTTGAGTTTTCAGCAGTGTGCCTTTTAATTTTTGTTTGAATTTCAGTTTGTTCAGTATAGAATGGAGAGAAGGTCAACCACATGTTGCATGTATTGTTTGGAAGCATCCCAATGAATTAGGCACAGGGTTTGCGGGTTCTTTGGCACCTCACAGGGAGGATGTCATCCCCATTGGAGCCAATATTATCACATGTAAATTTTCACATGAAAAATTGTGATTTGGAAAACTTGATTTGCTGGCTGAAGAAATAGAGAATTGAACCACTGGAGCTTGATTAACTCATTTTTTTTATTTTCACCTTTATTGGAAAGTTGCATGCATCAAAACCCTAAATTCTTAAATTTCCTTAGAGATTTGAAGATTACATGCATGTGCACAATGTTTTTTATCAAAGGATGGACTATTACAAGTGATGATATCATATTTCTACTCATACACATGTTGGAGGGTTTTTTTCTTGAGAGATAAATTGTAAATGAAAAATTTGCAGTTGCGCAAAAACCTTGTTGCACAACTGTGACAACCTATTTTTTGAGCAGCAAGAAGGGGTTTTTGTTGTTAGTTTCAAATCAAAGCCTAATCACAGGGATAGTAAGGAGATGAAATATGAGAATGAAACAACCTAAATAGTGTATCATTCTAAATTAATGTAAGTTCATTTGCTGCAGTTTGGCATATTAGGGTTTTGAGAGTATTGGGAAGCAAATGACATTTTGAAAGAGGTACAAAGAGTTCTAGGGAACCTTATCATCGTCATAATATTAAAGTCACCATCAAACAACATCATCTATCAGTCAAAATAAAAAAGTTGGACAAAGTACAAAAATGGGGTTTTGTTGCACAATTCTCTATGCATTTCCTGTAGGTTACTATTGTGCAGCGACCTTGCCATGCAACTGTGATAGAGCATGCTGCGTTTCTGGCTGTTTTAGTAGTAAACTTAAAATTTTGTTTCAGACCAAATGGAAAGGAATTTTTGAAAACTGAAAGAGGTTTTTGTCAAAGAAAGAAAAAATAAGAAACACCTCTCTCATTTTTTACATAGATATCACATTTTGGGAGATATTATGTCACCTTTGAGGCCTATTTTCCAGAATTTCACCAAGCCAGATTTGCCGACAAAGTTCTATATTTTTTTGAAATTCGACTTGGTGGACCTCCAACTCAGCAAAGTTGACCCCAAATTGATTTGTATAGTGAAGATTGAATATTTTTCTACCAAATCCCATGATTTTCTCTTCATTTAACACAATTTTAGTTGGTTAAAAACCAAATCCTAGAAAGTAGCATATGGACAAATTTTGCCAAATATTCTTTCCCAAGCTATTGTAACCTCTTCCTATCTTTAGCTAAGGAAATATTTCAACCTCATTAAGCTTTTATATGACATTTTTCTATATATTATCATAAAGAGAATGTAAAAGGGGTTGGACATTCAACGAGAGAAGCCTATTGTACTGTGTATCATTTCTGAATATCTTATGAGTTAATATAGAAGCACAGTGCTTTCATGAAGCATAGATTCATTATGGTGTTTTTTTAAGTATGTTTTTCCTTGTGTTTAATGCTCATTCCATGTTAGTTTATCTCTTCTAGTATTTCACTGAGAGTAGATGTTTGGAATTCATCTTTACTTGATGTTTGGAATTCATCTTTACTTGATGCTCCATTCATATAGTAAATACGTGTTTATGTGTTAAGGATTACATGTTTCATAATTCATCTTGATTTGGTGCTCTATTCATGGTGATATTACTTCTTTGGTAATTATTTTAAAGTTGCATTAAGAACTCATCCTAGGATATATTCTCTTAATGTAATTGGTTGTCCTTTTCTCTTTTCTACTACCATCTCAATACTATTTATTTGTTGAAGAACATCACCTACTTCGCCTTTGTTTTCAGAGAGTACATTACCAACTATTGACTGAATATATTAAGATCGGACCTTGAATCCATTTCCCAATGGTCTCTTTCTCCAGCTTGTCCAACCAAACTTTTAAAAACCCAACCTTACCTTTTACAAATTTGGCCATTGAGCTTCATTCCAAGTCAATACACAGTGACAATGTTTAGTAGACTTGCAGAGAGAGTCCTATCTGATTGAAAGGGACACCTTTCAGTCAAAATTTTTGTCTGAAATGGTTACCTATGGGATTGTCTAATGAATCCTAGGAAAATCAAAGAGTGATAACAGGAGTTCCCCCAGGATCCTCCTCTGGAACCTACATACTCCTTCCTCTTCTATGCCTATGATATTTTGACTCCACCCCTCACTTCTGTTCATCATACTCGGGAGGGAGATTTTTCTCTAGCCTTAGAAATTTGCCCCGTTGAAGAATAAATTCCTACCACTGAGCAGGAAGAATAGGCTCCACTTATTGGTGATTCTCATCCACCTACAACTTCAGATCCGACATTTCCCATCACATGGTGCTTCTTAGAGGAGCGTATGTAACTAATTTTTGAAATGAGACGGGATGTAGCAGAGCAGCTTCACCACCATACCACCCTATATCGATGCCTGGATATTCTATTTGACACCCTGTCAAGCAAACCATTCAAGAACAAGTGCCCAACATGCTTCCAATCCTATGTGTTCGCTCCACGACCTCCAAATGGTGATGACCATCCGGGTTCACCCACAATCTAATTTATTTTATTGTTATTATGTTTTTTTGTTTAGAATATCCATGGTTGTAGATAGGTTGTTTCATAGTTTAGAGAGTCCATCTTGTACCACACTTCAACAAAAACTTGACAGTGTGCCACCTGTTTTGGTTTCCATATGTATGGCATAACATGTGGCTAATTTTTCCATGTATATTGTTTTGATGACAATCTAAGGAAATACAACTTTTTAAATTTAAAAAATAAAAGAAAAATGAAATAGGAGAGAAATTTGGTGAATGGGAAATTAAAGGACAAGGACACTTGACGTTCCATTACCCTCACCTATCACTATATCTTCTTGTAATTGGACTCACAAAGGATTTGTTGGCTGAGAGGTGAGGATGAAGAAGAGGAATGACTGTGCAAATTGTTGAATGGCCCATAATCATATATACTGCATTTTGTCCTTTTCATATGGATGACTTTATGTAGGTTGAGCGAGAATGGAAGCCTTGGAGTGATGTTGAAGAATAAGGGTCTCTACATAACTTTAGACTAGAGACCAATTTCCATTTCTATAGAGGATTTTTGTTGGTGAAGCGAGTGGGATGCAAGTCTCTCATTTACGTATCTACTTGAAACTAGCCTTACATAAGCCTCTTGGCCATCCTATTTCTATAGTACATAGATAACAAGACCAGGAGAGATCACTCTCTTGTACTAAGGAATTGGGTAGTATGGTTAAGGGTACCACCTATCCTCCTTAGTTGGTACCATGAAAGAATTTTCCAAGTACTATTGTTAGAAACCATCAAGCATATCAGATAGATATAACACTTGATACTCCTTTTTCCTTAGGACCATGTAAATATTAGCCTCAACAACACAAGTAGTGAAATTCCTACATCATTGATACTACGAGGAATTTGAAAATTTTGTTACCACAATATCCAACTAGGATTTGGTGCATTTATTACGATTTTTGTGTCCTCAATAAGTTGACCATCAAAGATAAATTTTATATCCTATTTATTAATGATATTTTGGATGAGCTTCATGGTGTCCAATTCTTCACTAAACTAGACCTTCACCTCAGGTTACCATCAAATATAGATGAAAGAGGTGGAAATTCCTAGGAATATGTACACATGAAGGCCATTGTGAGTTTTTAGTAATTCCCTTTGGCATTTGTAATGTTCCATCCACCTTTTAGAGCCTTAGGAACAAGAGTTTTTGGCCTTTCCTGCACGATTTTGTGCTTGTATTATTTGGTGATATTTTGATATATAACAATACCTAGGATGCACATGTTGAGCATTTTGAGAAATCCCTACAACTTCGTTGGGACAACTATGGGTTCCTTAAATGTTCGAAATGTTCTTTTGACACTTTAGATGTTGAATTCTTTGGTCACATTGTCAGTGAAACCTTGGAAACATTACGAGGTTTCTTATGAATTATGAGATACTACAATAAGTTTATGAATAATTGTGGATGAATTGTATCCCCCTTAAACAATCTACTAAAATAAAATGCCTTTGCATAGAATGAGATTTTTGAGAAATCCTTTTCATCTTTAAAGGAAACAACATGTACTAAACGCATCTTAGCCATTCTTGATTTCACTAAGACTTTTGTCTTGGAATGTGACACTTAGGGTAGAGGTCTTGGAGTCACACTAATGCAAGAAAGGTTCCCCTTGGAATTCACCATTAAACATTTGTGTGAAAAACATTTGGGTATTTCAACCTATGAGAAAAACATGATGACCATCCTTCATGCAATCAATACTTGGCACAGATATCTCATTGGGTGGTGATTCGATATCAATATAGGTCATCGTATTTGAAGAATTTTATGGAATATAGATTGTCATCACCGAAGCAACATAAGTGGGTCACTAAGATGTTTGGGCATGATTATGAGATCATATATAAGAACAACACTGAGAATGTGGCGGTTAATGTTTTTTTTTAAGGAAATATGAGGAGGATGGATCTCTTTGATTTATCCTTACCTCTACCATATTGTCTTATATAATCCCAATAACAATGGTTGGAAAATGACATAATGGTTCAAATCATCCAAAGACTTCAAGAAGACCCCAATCCCTTAAGTGGTATACTAGGAAATAAGAGACCTTGCGATATAAAGGGCACATTTTTCTGGCACTAAATGTTTATTTAAAACAAAGGATGTTAGAGGAGTTGCATTCATTGCCTACTGTGTGGGTTAGTCTAGCTTTCAAAAAACCTATCAATAAGCTAAGTGATATTTATTTTATGAAGGCATGAAAAATGAGATCCATACTTTTGTAGCTAAATGTCACACTTGATAGAGGAAAAAGGGTGAGTTTGTGAAGACTTTTGAGGCATTACAACCACATTTGATTCTAGTCACTATTTGGAATGACATTTCCATGGATTTTATCATGGGATTCTCAAAATACAAAAACAAATTATTCATCAAGGTGGTAGTTGACCCCCTTTCTAAATATGCCCACTTTTGTGCCTCGTCACACCCATTTATTTCCTCCATAGTTTCCCACGTTTCCACGGATCCGTTTTTTAAGTTACATGATATGCTTACTTTAATTGTGTTGTATTTTTACCTTGCATTCATCAACAAAGTATGACATGATTTTTTTAAACTATAAGGAAGATAATTGAAAAACGAGCACAACTCATCATCCCCAAACTGATAATAAAAAATAAGTGGTTAGCAAGTGCCTCAAAACCTGTTTTAGATTCTTTGCATTAGACATGAAACACCAATGAACATAGTGACTACCCCTTACAGAATGGTGGTACAATACCACTCATCATAGCACTACCAAAGTGCCACCATATGAAGTTGTCTATGGCAAAAAACTAACCTTAGCAACTTCATAATTACGAGGCACATCTAAATTTTAGGAAATGGATCGCATGCTTAAAGCTACAACGATCATTCTTTGCACAGTTAAGGACAATTTGCAGATGGATCAAAATATAATCAAGCAATATGCTAACTAGAATCACTTGGAGAGTATTCTTTCGAAGAAGGGGATTAGATGTTTCTTATTTTTCATCCCTATAAGTAGACCTCTCTTAAAGTCAAACCCACTAGAAGATAGCATCAAAGTTCTATGGACCCTATTAGATCCTCAAGTGCATTTTCCATGTTTCCTATAGATTTTCTCTCCCTTCCCACTACAAGATCTATCTAGTCTTTCACATGTCATGTTCAAATAAGGTTATGGGGTTGAATTTCCAAGTTTAGACTAGCTTCTAGAACTTGATGAAGAAGGATCATTTTGGCTATATACAACAATAGTACTAGCCACTAGAGAGAGTCAACTCCACCAGAAAACTATCATGGAAATCCTAATACAATGGAAATATATGCAACTTGAAGATACGACTTGGGAACCGATAAAAAATTCACTATGGTTTTCACGTGTCTATCATTGAGGGAAATGGTTCTTTTGAAGGGGGAGGGCATGCTAGGGTCTTACCCTAACCTCCCTACTTTGGGGCACTTAAGAATTAGTCCATTAATGTACAAGGCCATCTTTTTTGGACAAGGGCCATTAGATGGTTAACAGGCAGTTACTTAATGTAAAAGGGTTGTCCTTATTAAATAAGGCCCTAGCACTAGGTGGTTGGTACTCATTAATGATAGGACCACAAGTAGTTGGGGTTTTTCTAGTATGAAACTATTTATAGAGCTAGAAGGATATGTGATGTTTTGTCAAGGATTGTTATTGTATTGGAGCTCTTCTCACAGGAGATTGCCCCGTCAAATAGGCTCATGAACATTGCTCTATCTATTTTGAAATAATCAATACAATGATTATATTCTATATGTTTAACCTC